>JAODAL010019857.1:0-70941 GCA_025379985.1 Phyllomedusa bahiana | reverse complement strand
AATTTATCGCAAGCCAATTCTGGAAACTCCATCCTCAAAGCAAATAGCTGCCATTTCCCTAGACAATTGGGCTATACCCTATGGAGAGTATGTAAGGGCCCGTAGACTCTGCACTCAGGATATGGATTTTAAAGAATCGGTGAACAACATTGATTTGAGACTAGAGGAGAGAGGTTATACTAGAAAAGAGATGAAAAGAGCTAAAGCCAAATTTGGTGTTAAAACACAATCACAACTGTTGGAAAACATTGAATATAATGAAAATAAATCATACCATTCCAATAAACTAGTGTTTTCCACCAAATTTAGCAAGAACTTCAGAGAAATAAAATCAATATTCTATAAAAATCTCAATATTTTGCGTCAAGACGAAACTCTTTCAGAAATCTTAAAAGATGGAGTAGCATGTGTTCCCAGAAAGAACCAAACAATAGGGAATATGATATCTCCAAGTACCTTTGTCAGGGAGACCCCTCAAGGCAAAATATGGTTAAAACAGAAAGGCTTTTTCAAATGCGGGGGCAACAGATGCAACACATGTAGCCTTAGCATTAAAACCAACACATTCAGTGATGCCACAAACATGGAAAAATTTGAAATTAAGCAGTTCATTAACTGCAACACACACCATGTTGTGTACATCATTGAATGTACTATATGCCAAAAAAATATGTGGGCAGCACCAAAAGAAAAGTGAAAACCCGAATTATGGAGCACATAGCTGGCATTAGAAAAGGTAATGAGTCAGCATCAGGTGCGGCAAAACATTTTCTTGAGTGCCATCAAGGCAATATAACTAGCCTTAAATTCTATGCAATCGAACAAGTAACAAGCCCAAACAGGGGAAGTAATTGGGGAAAAAAACTTAGACAGAGAGAAGCGTACTGGATACTCATATTGGGCACCAGAAGACCGCAAGGCCTGAATTACCGTACCGATTTGCTATACATATATTGAATACTATGCCTATATATTGGTGTACACTATTTCGGGTGTTTTCCCCTTTAAGAGAAAACAAAAATGACACCCATTCAGCATTGAACATGTGATCGTAAATCTTGCATGTGATTGGTTTTAAGTTGTTTTAAAATATAGCAGCTAAGTACCTTCATTTTGACTGTGAACAAGAGCGACATGCTCGAAACATGTCTGTCAAGTGCAGGCATCCTGTGACATTGTTTGTGCGCTGCTGGTCTTAATCTTCAATAAAGTTGTATTTTTTTCACCGTTACCGGCATTTGGAGTTCCTTGCGGTGCAGGCCTCGGAGTGGTTTAGCACCAGGATATCCGGTATTTGTATTTGTATGCATACCGCTTGGCCGTCGGGAACCGGGACGGAGAGTAACACAACTCGGACTTACATGGAGGACTAAGGACTAGCCCGTACAAATAGGTGAGCTATTTCGATTTTTTATACCTGCCTACAGCCTGCCCTATACCTGCCCACAGCTGCCTATACCTGCCTTATACCTGCCTACAGCTGGCCCTATACCTGCCCACAGCTGCCTATACCTGCCTTATACCTGCCTACAGCTGCCTATACCTGCCCTATACCTGCCTACAGCCGGCCCTATACCTGCCTACAGCTGCCTATACCTGCCTACAGCCTGCCCTATACCTGCGTATGGGGCCATATACCTGCCTATTACCTGCATAGGGGGCCATATACCTGCCGATAATCTGCTTATGGGGGACATATAACTGCCTATTACATGCCTATGGGGCCATATACTTGTCTTTTGGGACATATACCTGCCTCTACCTGCATATAGGGCCATATATCTGCCTATAATTGCCTATGGGGATATTAAACTGCCTATGTAATTTTATTGGTACCATTTTTAATTTTTAAAAATTTACCAGTAGCCGCTGCATTTTTTACCCTAGGCTTATACTCGAGTCAATAAGTTTTCCCGTTTTTTGGGACAAAAGTAGGTGCCTCGGCTTATACTCGGGTCGGCTTATACTTGAGTATATACGGTATTATAGTATTTATTATTAATTTTTATTGTATCATTTTTTATGTTTATAATAAATGAATTTTTGGACACAGTATGCTCACTTTCACTTTGTTATCACTCTGGGCACTTAGAGCACTTATTGATGCACCTATCACTTTATTTATTTATTTTTACATAAGATCCACCTATTACGTTAACCAGATGTATACATAGACGCACATATATAACTCTTGTAGCACCCAATATCATTATTTAGCCATCACATACTCATTGGTTATATGTACTTCTCATTCTGCAGATCTGATCGTAATTTATGTCCTTTCGCGCATGCGCGGGTTTCTCGCGCGTGCGCGATTGTACATGAGTTTATTTCTCCATTTTGGTTCAGGGCTTCTCATCCCGTCATGAGCGCATGCGTCCTGTCAGCGCGCCTGCGCTGTGGTTACTTCCGGACGCCGCTCCATATTGACAGGTTGTCATTTGCTCTGGGCCAATGGAATTAGCCGCGGACGCGCGGTTTTCATTCCGTTTCGGTCTCTCATCTGTGTATATGGAGTAGGTAAGGTTTTATTGGCGCTCAGTATAATCATTATTTAAATTTAGTACCTCCCCCTACATTGGGTAGAACTTTTTCAGAGAGGCGGGTACCAGCATTGGCTTCTCTATATAATAAGTCAGATCCAGAATTCCAAATATACCAACGTACGAAGCGCCCTGCGAAACGCGCGTTGGGGAGCATGCCCTATATCCTATCCATCAACCCAGTGTGGTATTATATTGTTTACAGCGTCTTTCATTAAGGTTATGTATTTTTTACTATATTTCTATGCTATATAGCTGTTTTTATAATATGCTTATATTCTTCATGATGTTACCCACACCTATGAATGACTTTAGTTCATGTAGATGGAAGGCAATAGGTCATGCTATTCAATGTAGTTAAATTTTCATCCTTTTAATTGTATTTTATTAATTGTTATTATTCATTTGTTTTGTATTTTTCAATAAAGTTTGTTACATTTTCATCTTACATTGGTAAAACTTATTTTTGATAGGCGTATATTGGGTATTAACAGTCACAGATCTGTAAATATAGGAGGTTGTATCACTCTGTATTTCCATTGTAACTAGGGCTAATATATTGTCCACAGTTACAGGGGAAATCAAAAAATAAAATGATGTAAAAATGGCCCCCAAAGTCCTTTTTCTGACTTTATGGGTGGGGCACAATATATAAAATAAAGTATTTAAAATAATACACACACAAAATAAAACATTATTAAAAAAAACATTAACAGCTCAAACTGCAACCTTCACATTCTCACCTGCGATAAGTCTAAGAATTTATATAATCTATATTTAAATATCCATGATGGAGATGACACTATTACACAATTTATTTTAGCACCACTTTTGCTGTTAAAAAACATATATAAAAATGTGAAAAACAGGTTTTTATGTATCTATTTTACTATTTTCCCTTTTATTATAAAGAAAAAAATTTAATGGAAAAATTATATAAAAATAAAGCCTAGCATATCAAGGGGAAAAAGCAACAAAATTAGTAGAATAACTGAGTGCAAGAAAGCATTACAGCATTCAAATCTTCGTGTACTACATAAAAGGAAAATGTACCTGTCAGGTGGGGGGTTAGCGGTCCAGTCAGGTTTTTGTCTAAGCCAGGTTCATTATTTTTTGGTTGAACCACAATACAAAAGTAATGTTTGATTTTCATTGGCTATTTTTCAGTAAATTTTAATTTATTATTAACTTTTGAAAGTTATTTTGGTGACCACTGTGGGGTTTTCTTTCTTTAATGGAAGGGTACCAATAATTTTGAGCACATGTGTAAAACATAAATAAGTAAACATATATTAAAAAAACTATGTATTTTGACTCTAAATTATGGTCATGGGTGAATCTAAGAATATTTGTAAATTGAGGTTTCCTTCCCATTTCCTATTAAAATGGTATGTAGAATTTTTGTAAACAGTATTTAATTTTTTTCTGAACTCATTGTTACATTTGCACTGCTAGTATGCTAATAATAGTGTTAAGTGAACAGCTAATAGTCACACACAGTGCCTAGATAATCGCATTTTAGCACTCTGACAGTGTTATTTTTATGGGAAACTCCTGGCGATTATGCGGACACCATAGAGACATTGTGTATGGGAGGGCAATGGCGCAGGCATTTTGTACTGTGACCAGGGGAATTTCTAACAAGTAACATCTTCTCTACTGATTGAAGATGTTATCTGTCTTCTTCCTCTCCACTCAGCCCAGGCGACAATAAGGCTTCTTCCAGACACAACTTTTCTCTGCACCGTTTAGTGTCCAGATATCTTAGATTTCTCACTTTTCCATCACCCCCTCCACTGTTCAATGAAAACTTCTCAGCTTGGTGTCCTGTGTTTTATCCTGCTGCTTCCCCTAATGTTGTGGCGTCTGTCCTGGCCAGTACTTCTGATAGTAGTTAGTGCTGCACAACACCCCTGAAGTTATTCTGCGGTGAGAAAATTGTTGTCAGTCACTATTATTAATAATGACTCAAAAAAAAAAAATAGTACCTGAAACATAGTGCCCTCAAAATAATTTTTGGCAGACATTGCTCCTAAGCATAAGAGTATGTTCACATATTGTAATTTTACGCTTGTTTTGGCAAAATATGATTCCAACAATGATCTATGCAGCTTTCATTAAGTCCAATGTAAAATATGCAGCATCATTCACACGACACATATTTTACAAGCGTGATTGTGGTACGTATTTTGGGATGATTTTACAGAGGTAAATTTAAGTGCCTTGTCAATCCCTGTACAAACACTGGTGGCGCATAAATGCCACATGACATGCTACACATTTTGCAAAACACACTCTTAATCATGAGACAAAAAGCAACCCGGAAAATAACCGAACAAACAATTATCCGTAACATACACAGTGCCCCTGACAATAACTGTGCCAAGTAGATATTGCCCCTGATTGTAATATTGCTACAGTCTCACTTATCACCATTAACCAGTAACAGTGCTCACATAGCACCCACAAAAATAAATGCACAAAGCAGATGGTTCACCTTACTGTAATAAGAATACCATCGCAGTGCCACAGAAATATTTGTACCAGACAGAAGTCTCCCATAGTGACTAGAGCAGAAGAGTATCCCCATAGGGCTGAGCAATATGCCCCCAATGGTGACAGTGGTCAGTGTCCTACAAAATAACTTTCATGAGGACACCATAGTGTCTCCGTACCTCCATGTGCATCCAGTCAGTAACAGTGCTCCCAAGTACAGTGTCTAAACCTTATACATTAATAGTGCCCCCATATTTTCCCTAAAGTAATAAATCCCACAAGTAGCGTGCCTAAAGCCTATGCCCTAAGCAAAAAACTCTAAGATACTCATTTGACTTCATTCGCATATTGCACCCAGTGGAGTATCATAATGGCTTCTGGAGAGCAAAAGGAGTTTGAATAAGCTGTAAGTATAGGAATAATAATAATAATAATAATAATAATAATAATAATAATAATAATCTTTATTTTAGCGCAAACAAATTCCGCAGCAGTATAGGAAGTCGAAGAATTCTGAATGCATCTTTTGACTGCATTCAGATGTTGGAACTCAAGATCAATTTACGAAAAGTAAAATAAAGTTTTTCCAACTATACCTACAGATCCCATATATACAGAATCCAATAGTTTTTACAGATCCCATATATCCAGTGAAGGAAATAATTATTTGATCCCTTGCTGATTGTGTAAGTTTGCCCACTGACAAAGACATGAACAGTATATAATTTTAAGGGTATTTTCATTTTAAAACATTGAGAGATAGAATATCCAAAATAAAGTCCAGAAACTCAAATTGTATAAATTTATTTGCATTTTGCTGAGAGAAATAAGTATTTAATCCCCTACCAACCATTAAGAGTGCTGGCTCCTACAGACCAGTTAAATGCTCCTAATCAACTTGTTAGCTGCATTAAAGACAGCTGTCTTAAATAGTCACCTTTATAAAAGACTCCTGTCTACAGGCTCAATTAATTAGTCAGACTCTAACCTCTACAACATGGCAAAAGCAAAGAGCTTTCTGAGGATGTCAGGGACAAGATCATAGACCTTCACAAAGCTGGAATGGGCTACAAAACCATAAGCAAGACGCTGGGTGAGAAGGAGACAACTGTTGGTGCAATAGTAAGAAAATGGACGAAATACAAAATGACTGTCAATCGACATCGATCTGGGGCACCATGCAAAATGTCGCCTCGTGGGGTGTCCTTGATCATGAGGAAAGTGAGAGAGCAGGCTAAAACTACACGGGGATAATTTGTCAATGTTCTCAAGGCAGCTGGGACCACAGTCACCAAGAAAACCATTGGTAACACATTACGCCGTAATGGTTTAAAATCCTGCAGTTCCTGCATGGTCCCCTTGCTGAAGAAGGCACAGGTGTAGGCCCGTCTGAAGTCTGTCAATTAACATCTGGATGATTCTGTGAGTTATTGGGAGAAGGTGCTTGGGTCGTATGAGACAAAAATTGAGCTCTTTGGCATTATCTCAACTCGCTGTCTTTGGAGGAAGAGAAATGTACCTCCGCCAGGACTTTAAAAATGGATTATGGCTGGGTCTTCCAGCAAGACAATGAAACAAAACTTACAGCAAAGGCAACAAAGGTGTGGCTCAAGAAGAAGCACATTAAAGTCATGGAGTGGCCTAGCCAGTCTCCAGACCTTAATCCCATAGAAAACTTAAGGAGGGAGTTGAAGCTCTGAGTTGTCAAGCGACAGCCTCAAAATCTTAATGATTTAGAGATGATCTGCAAAGAGGAATGGACCAAAATTCCTCCTTACGTGCGCAAACATCATCATCAACTACAAAAAAAGTCTGACTGCTATGCCTGCCAACAAGGGTTTTGCCAAGTATTAAGTCTTGTTTTCCAGAGGGATCAAATACTTATTTCTCACTGCAAAATGCAAATAAATTTATATAATTTATACAATGTGATTTTCTGGATTTTATTTTGGATATTCTATCTCTCAATGTTAAAATTAACCTACCCTTAAAATTATAGACTGTTCATGTCTTTGGGCAAAAAAGACAATGGGCAAACTTACACAATCAGCACGGGATTAAATAATTATTTCCTTCACTGTAGGTGCAAATTTAAATATGTACTAAAATGTGAAACTGAACTCGAAAGGATTGGTTTGTTGATTAAATTATCTATGTTTAGTGACTGTGAAATAAACTAGGTGAATAATATTAAAAATAACACATTAATTTATCATAACAGAGAACAATTATAATATTCATAAAAATATAGAACTTATCAGCAGCAATGATAAAAAAATACTTAAGTTTACAGCCTTTTAGTAATGTTTCTTTAAGTAAAAGAATTTCTCCCAGGAATACCATACACAGATTTTACTGCATTAGGTGATCAGACTCATGGGAGAGTACAAATTCTGGCACTGTTAAGCAGGGCCGGGACAAGGCATTTTGGTGCCCTAGGCAAGTACAGCCAATGGCACCCCCCCCCCCCGCCTCGCTCCCAAAAAAATGGCACCCCCCACACTAATTCCTCGCGCCCCTGCGCCAGGGCCTGTCACTTATTTTCTGCATATTCCACATAGCTCCTGCCCATCTCCTCACAGTCGCTGCAAAATAAAAACCAGCCCTGAAAAATTTGGGTTTTTTAAAAACCGCCACCCCGTTGAAATGAAATACCTTAAACATAACAGCCCCCAAAAAATACACCGTACTGGAGCAAATATCCCGAGGATCAATGTTACTAAAAAACACCCTACAAAACCAAGCCCCAAAATATTACATTAAGGTAAAAAATCCCCCAAACCTGACCAAACGCGACCCCCACATGGCTAATGTACACGGCCCCGGACATATACCACACCATACAGTGATATATAGGGTAGATATAGTTGTATGTAGGCTCTCAGAAATAAAAGCGATTAACTGCTTTTTACATTTAGTGACTTAAGGAGACGTCTTTTTGATCGCGTCGTTCCCCTTTCCCTTTTTTCTCCATCCGGTTCACCCCTTTCATGCTGGTTTCTCCCCCCAATACCGCCCGGGGTTTTTGGGACGAAAATTTTAGAATCCTCACATTTCTAGTAACCCCTTAATTTACTTATAAGTCCCCTCATTAGACAGGTATTTAGATATCCCCATTCATCAGGCGGGTATATGTATATATGTGTCTGTTAAATAAAGCTTTTCAATTTTGTTTGGGGGTTTTAAAAATAAAAAGAGTTTAAAGGGGAAAAAAATACCCAGGATTTATTCAATGCAAGCTTTGGAGACACACACACATAACATTGCTTCAGATGTCGCCCCCCAAACCCGTTTTTTCCTGACTTTTAAAAACTTTTCCTCCTTCTGCAAAATACATGTGCCAACAGTCTTTCTTGAAAAATCTAATTTCTATACGTTGGTTTTTAAATTTAATTTAAATAGGGGACCCACCCTTATAGTCTATTGAAACAAAGAAACCTTGTTGATTCAATAGGGCTATACCTCCGGGCCATATGTTTCCAATTATTGGGGGGGGGGGGGGGCAGCAAATTAACTTTCCCCAAAAACCGGTTTTTCAAACTTTGATGAAAAGCACACAAAGATGCAAATATATATGCAAATTATATATGAAAATCAAAATCAATATAAAATTAAAGATATTACCCTCACAATTCCCCCCCTTGACGTATTGTGACCCGATCTGTCTTTAGTTTTTTGATACATTTCATGCAGCAAACCCTCACGCCAGCCCCTGGCATGTTTCTTTTTCCCACCTATCCCAGGGGATTCCTCGAAAAAGACCCCACAATATTAAGCCATCTAAAAAATTTGTTGTTTGTTTATCCCCCTGAAGAAAGAACTATATTCTCACAAGTTACAACAAATAAAATATTTCTTCTTTTAGTTTCCTAACATCCCCCTACGGTGAGCCTGAACTTTAATACCACCATTTTTTATACAGCCCCCACCTTGAAAAAAACCCATTGTAATATCCTACGACATCCCTTAGGCCTCAAAACCAATTTGCTAGTTTTAAAAAATGACAAATATCACCCCAAAGAGCCCTTCTTCACTTGTTTTGTTTCTCAACCTTTCATCCTCAGTTTTTCAAAAAACCTTTTTTTTAAAATTGCCCTTATTTGCAAATTTCCTGCTGGATCAGTTAAAAATCAAGTAACTTTACTTATGAAACCTAAATGAAATTTCCCATTTTTCCCCTTGGCTTCTATCTGCCCCCTTTTTATCAGAAGCCGGGGAATCTTTTTTTATATCTACATCCTTTGGGGGACTAAGAAGAAAATGGGACAGATACTTTTATGCATGTTCTTTTTACACAAGAATAATCCACTTATAGTAAATATATCACACCTTCAGCAGATCTCTCAGATTGTGAACCTATGTAACAGATTTATCATATAAAAGGAGCAATTCAATATAACACATATTCCTTTTATATCCACAGTTTTTAACTGTACCCAAAAATTACTTTCGAATTTATCACCATTATCTTGAGTGGCCTAATTACAAAAGTCCCTTTTCCAAATGCAGAACACCTGTCACTATCTGCCAAAAAAAGTTTTTATCTCTCTTTCCTTTTTAAACTTGCTTACTACTAAACAAGTAGTTCTTATCCCAAACATAAATCCCTACATATCCAATTTAAAAGGCCTTTCCTATTACACTTTAACTCGGGACTAAAATTTTTTCTTAACTTTCAACGGAACTGGTCTCTTATTTTCCCCAAACCCCCTCCTATATTAAACATTCACCTCTGACCTCATCGTATGTTTGTGAGTTAAAAAAAAAACTTTAGGTCCATCTTGCTTGGGGAAGAGTACTCCAGTGATGTTCAATCATTAGCCTTTTAAAATTTTGGAGCTTATTTCTAGGGGGTAGCAAGACATGTAACATTCCTCCCACGTTGAAGTTTATAATAAGGCAAAGTCCTACACTTGCGGGGGGTGTGCCATTTTCAACGTAATCATTAATAGTTTTGACTTTGCGAATTATTCAGCACTTTCTCTTTCTAATCACGGGAAGGGAGTGTTCCCCTCGTAGTGGCTGGTGTGGACCCATTGTTTTTTCCTCTAGTTTCATCAAGTCTCGGGTTTCCCAGCAGAACTTGAAAGGGCCCTCGTAATGATAGGCTCAAGGCCCTTCCGGGGCTTTAAAGGAACCCAATCCCCCAATTAAAGGTTGTGGCTACCGGTCACTTCCATTTCTGGAATAGAATCAAAACTTTTTTTAGTCGCTTCAAGGTGTTTCTGCCAGTCCGTACATTCCGTCATATGTTATGCTGTATGAGAAAAAAACCTTTGGGAAAATATGGCCCTGTCTTGGGGGAGTCCCAACTAACTCTCAAGGGGGACATTTATTTTTCCCTTAAGATGTACAACAGACTGAAAACAAAGCAAGGGCAAACACTTGACCATGGTTCCATGTTTTTTTTTTTTTAAAAATGTCTATTTTTCCTTTTTCTAAAGAGTTAAGAACATGAAAGACCCATTCTATACCTAAGGCCCCCGCCCTTTTCTTCATGACTTCTCCTGAAAGTGTGTTCCTCTATCACTCCTTTTGCTTTCTGGTAGCCCAAATCAACACCTTAATCAATTTTGGGCATTTTCTGTTGCTTTTGTTTTGGGAAGGGGTTCAGGCCAACCGAAAAAATCAACGCCAAAAAGGGAAAAATTTTGCACCCCTTTGGAAGGGACCGGGGTCGAGGCAGTTTTTTTCTGGGGGAACCCTTTTCCTATTTTACCTATTCTTGTTTTGCACATTTCTTACAGATTTAATGTATCTGGTGCGGCGTACTAAACCCAAGAGCAACCCAATATTGTTTACTAGCAAACAATCAGAGGGGCCCTTGGGAAAGGGGGGTTATCCATAGGTCTTGGGCCATTTTGGGGAAAAGGACCCAGGGGACAAGCTTATTGTCTACACTCCACAGCCCCCTCATTTAACTAGACCCCTGTTTTCTCCACCCCCTTTTTGACCTTCTGGGGGGAGATTAAAAGGGTCCAAAACTTTGGGGGTAACGGGGGTCTATGGTGGACACACCCTGTAAGTCACAAGATCCTTAACCCTGCCTTTTGCTGTTTTGTCTGCTCTTATTTCCCTTTCTTGGGGGCTGCGATTTTGTAGGGTTCCTGCTTAATTGTTCCAAGCTCTGGGGCAACAACAGAGCTTTAAAATTATTCTCTAAATTTCTGCATTCTTGAGGTTTTTATTTGTTTAAGAATCCCCAAAGGTTTACATAAGGGACCATAATATGGCAATTTCCAAATGTATGACGATCTGTGATATGTTTGTAGTCTTACCCACCGCTTTTCATGTCTTTTTAATGCCCTCAACTCCCCCCTGGCAAATGAGGGGGAAGGGTTCAACTTTTATTACCTTATGTTGCGGACCACCGATATCCAATTGATCCCTGCTGTATCCCAGTACCGGGTTCCTTCAAAAAAAAAACTCAAGGTTAGAATTAGTGATTGGGGACTTTCACAGGGTAAATCCTATTGTTTTTTGGGGCCATTAGGACCATACAAATATTCTTCCTCGTTTTTCCCATCAAAATTCTTCCCCCTTTTGGGTTCAATTTTGGGTAACAGAGTGGGTAGAGTTAAAGGGTTTACACCCAAGTCGTGAAACATTTGGGGACATCAAACACACTGCAGGCGTAGTTAAGGCATAGAGATATGTCATAGTTGCACCATGAGGAATATCATTACATCATAAAGGAATGATTTTACGGGGTAACCCCAGTAAACCTCGAGACTTTATGTAAAAATACTTGCCCCCTTTACAATGAAACCTCGTACCAAAGGGTTTTTTTCCCTCTCGCCACTGGAATTTAAATCTAGCGAGTTAAGTAGGGTTCTCTGCTGTTACCATTGACGTGTAAGGACTCCCATGGCTGCCCAGCCTCTCATGCAGTACAGTGAAAAAGCGTCATAGCAAGTGTCCCCGGGGCGGGTGTAAGGAAAGTAACAACTTAAAGGTTTGGAATTTGTTAAGTCCCTCCTCTATAGCTTAAAGGGCGTGTGCCAAACATTTAAAACAGAAGCTTATAAGCAAGCAAGCTGAAAAATTAAAAACTTACAATTTAAAAAACCCAGGAAATTCTAAATTTGACTCCAAAGTCAGGTCCTTTTTGTTCTGTATTTGGTCTTGGTCGGTGCCTGGGACCAGCGACAACGGTGTCCCCAAAAGGGAACCTTGCTATAAAAAAGTAATTTGTCCTTGAGACTCAGGGCCCCCGATCACTAAAAGAACAACAACAAAACAGAGTATGCACCTCTAACATTTTCCCCCCTGTCACTGGCCAATAGTCACCCCCGTATAATACTGTCCTTTTATAATACTGTCCGTAAGTAGGGGATATCCCCTTTTACAGCACTGAGGGGCAAACTGCTTATATCTTATGGTTTTTTTAAAGAATAGTGACATCTAGGCAAAAAGTTAAAAAAATCTGAAATACATTCTACAAAAAAAATACTTAAAGGAAGAGAAGATAACTGAATCTTTCTCTACGTAATCTTTAGTCCCAAAAAAAATGACAATTCCAAAAAATGGAGCCCGTTTCTGGAAATCTACAACTTTGGCTCTTCACCTTGCCCACCCCCCCGACGGCACCTTCTCTCTATCTTACCATCAGTTGTAAAAAAACTCACCAGCTGTACCATCATGTAACATGGTTTTCACATAACAAACAAAAAACCCAAAATTACCAGACTCAAAAAAGTAACCACAAATTTAACATAAAACTAAAAAAAAAACCAAGGATCCTTCATACATTTCCCCACCACAAAAAAAAAAAAAACTTCAACTAAACAAAAGGAAAAAAGAAAAATAAAACAAAAACAGAAAATCAAGCCACAAAAAGCAAAATATGGATCAAAAGATCAAAAAACCCCCAACTTTAATCTTTTACTTCAAATCAAAAAAAAAAAATTATAAAATTATCTCCATTCCTACGTACAAGAAAACCAAGGTTAAAAATTTAATTTTGCCCCCCCCACCTAAAGAAACATTTGGGAGGGAAAAAACAGTAAAGTAACATTCCTGGTAATAAAAAGTTTAAAAAAAGACTTTTTTCGAAATTTTTACAAATTTTGTCACAATCCCCAAAATTTTTTTTCTTATATTAAAAGGCTCTTTAATTTGCCATGTGGACTTTTTTTACTTCAACCAAATTTAAGAGGAAAACCCCTTTTCAAATTTTTACACCAGATTAACTTTATATTCTATATTTACAAAAAACTACATGAATATAGAATATATCTTTTTTATACCAAACACATCGCAGAACTTTTTTCCCGTAAAGACAAAACTTTTCAAATTTCACAAAACAAACTAAAATTCATAATGTTCACACAGAAAATGCATAATCAACGAAAAAACAAAATGGGCTTACATCTGGAGCTGTACCCCTTCCCCCCCCCCTTCGAAATCAGAGTGTGCTGCTGCGTGCACTATCATCCCAGAAGGGGCACAGAAATGGAGGGAAATAACCTTTTCACTGCATCTCATCTCCTGGGATAAAAACCTTCATTAAACCCCTTAATACACTGACAACTAAAACCTCACCTTATAGAAGATTTCCCTCTTTTTCTGCTTTTAAAGTCCAACCCCAATTTCAATTTTCAACTGTTTCTTATTCCCGCTCTTTCCAGTTTAAGATAATTTTTTACTGCCCCAAAGAGTTACACACCTTACTCGTTCCAAATTTTACTGTGTGTCACACGGTTTACAAATACCTCATGAGTTAGATTCAAAATCTAAACCACTCATTTAAAATTTTTTAAATAATACACAAAATAGTTTTATCATACCTCTGTGGTTAGATAAAAAAACTAACCCCATTCACGTTCTAAATATTATGGTTTCCCACCAAAAAAAAAATTCAAAAAATCTTGTCTGTTGGCTTAACCAAATGAAATAAATTTTTTCTAATCAATCGCTATTTTTCGCAATAACCACTTATAAAGAGCGGTCACACTCATTGAAATTTTAAAACATTTCGTGAAAAACCCCAACAACCATCACTCTATTATTATTCATGGAGGGATTCATCCCCCTTCCCCAGGAAATTTTTTTTTTTAAAGCCATAAGGGCACGCCTAACCCCCCTTGCAGGCATGTGACCTTTCCCTTCAACATACAGCCCCTTTACTCCACACAAAAGATACCCCGCTAACCATTAAAAATACTTTATAGTATTTAACCCGATACTCTTCATATAATTTTCAAAAGTTTTTGGGTCAGACTAATTATTGAGACTTTAAAACCGACAGGGAAACCCAAAACTTGAAGAGAAGAATAAATAAGTAACCAGATATAAGATATATTTCTTCCTTTTATTTAAAAGTGCAGCTGCTATTCCACTTTTTAAGCTTAATAACCCCCTTTTTTTGTCCGATAACCAAACTGTTGTTGGCCCCACTTTTTGGGGGCCATTTGTCGTCTTAATAAAGCTTTTCGTGTTGATCGGGTTTTCAAATAAAAAAACAGTTTAAGGTTAAAAAAAACCCGGATTTATTCAAAAGCAAGGTGGAAACACACACAGCATATTACATTTCTATACAGGATTTGCCCCCCCTCCAGTTTTCCGACTTTTTTTAACGTTCCCTCCTTCTGCAAAAATACATTGCCAAATTTTCTTACTTGAAAAAACTATTAATTTCCTATATTTTTTAAAATTTACATTTAAATATGGGCCCACTCTTACTGAGTCTATTTAAACAAAAAACCTTGTTTATTAAATGGGGTTACCTCCAGCCCCAAAGTTTCCAATTATTTGGGGGAGGGGGGGGGGGCATATTTTTTAACATTCCAAATACCTGATATTCAAAACTTTGATGAAAAGCACCAAAAGATATAAAATCATATCAATAAAAACTATAGATATTACCCTCACTTGTCTCCTCAGCAGGATATTAGATATTGTCCCCTTAACAGGTAGGTATATAAATAAGGGCCCACTCAGGCAGTATATAGGGGTACTCAGGGAGGGGAATAGCTATAGGGCTCAGGGAGGATATAGAGGGGTCAGGCAGGCAATGGGGGGTCAGGCAGACTATGGGGGCTCAGGAGGCATATGGGGCTCGGCCAGGCCTATGGAGGCTCAGGAGGTATACAGGGGGCTCAGGGAATATGGGGGGGGTCGAGTATAAAAGGGGGCTAGGCAGGTAACGGGGGGTCAGGCAACATATGGGTGCTCGGCCAGGCATATAGGGGTCAGGGAGGCAAAATTTGGGGTCAGGGAAGCATATGTGGGCTAAGGATACAAGGGGCCAGGGGGCGTATTGGGGGCCGACAGGGATATATGGGGCTAGGCAGGAAGTATGGGGCTAGGGAGGGGTGTGGGCACTCAGCAAAGGGTATAGGGGGTCAGGAAGCGTTTGGGGGTCAGGCAAAGGGGTATATGGGCTCAGGCAGGCATATGGGGGCTCAGGCAGGGTAAGGGCCACAGGGAGGTGTTAGGGCCCCCCCGGGAGCGATAGAGGCTCAGGCAGGTATAGAGGCTCGGGAGGCAATGGGGGCCCGGAGGCGTATGGGGGGCCCCAGGGGAAGCGTAAAGGGCCCTAGTCAGGGGGTATGGGGCCACAGGCGGGATGGGGCCACAGGCAGGCTATGGGGGCCAAGGCCGGGGATAGGACCCCAGCGGCTATGGGGCCACAGCAGGCGTAGTGGGGGTCAGGGAGGCGATGGGGCCCCAGGCGGGATATGGGGCCACAGGCAGGGGTATGGGGGGCCCCGGCAGGCGTATGGGGGGGCCCCAAAGGGAGGGGTATGGGGGAAGGCGGCATATAGGGGCCACAGGCAGGGGATGTGGGGTAGGAGGCGTATAGGGGGCCCCAGGCAAGGTATGGGGCCCTAGAAGGGATATGGGGGCCACAGGCAGGGGTATGGGGGCTCAGGCAGGGGGGTATAGGGGGCCCCCAGGCGGCGTATGGGGCCACAGGCAGGCGTAAGGGCCACAGGCAGGCATGGGGGGCCCGGAGGTAAAAAAACAACTTTCATACTCCCCTTACCCCTGCCCACCCCGGCCTTTTCCCCTTCTTTACCGGGCCCCGCCTCCCCCGGCAGCTCCTCGGGGCAAGCCCATGAGCGCTGGCGCCCAAGGAAAGGCTCACGAGGGGATCACTTCATCGCGACGCGCCACTGACGCCGGGCCGTGGGGACCTCAGCACTATGAGGACCCGGGGCCCCGCATGTCGGCCCTGCGGCTTTCCGGAGGATCCAGCATCCTCCGTTGAGGGGGTTCCCACACTGCTCGGAGCAGGGCGCTCGCTCCTGCTCTCAGAAGCCCCCCGCTCTTGTACGTTCGGGCACAAAAGTAAAGAGGCCCCCGGCGCTCCGGCCCATGGCACGGCCCAGAGCCCCGAATTTGGGGGCCCCGAATGCGCCCCTTTTAAAAGGGACAGGCATAGGTAGGCGCCCCAGGGGATGCCCACCCCTGCCAAAACCCTGTCCCCCCTCTTTGTAAAGAAAGGATCCTTTTAAAAAATCACAAAGCATGGAATGTAAGACTTTTTTTTACATTTTCTAAATCCTCAAAAATAGTTACTCTGAGAGCATATGTAACCAACAACTCAATTAAAACAAACATAAAAATCAATACCATGCAATAGCATCGGTAAATGTCCTGATATATACATTTTGAAAAATAAAGACCCATTACATGTCACATTATTAAATTTATGTACCATAAATAGTTGTTTTCTTTTGAGGAGATTCCTAAATTTGGGTAATAGATTGCATATGTTTTCTTTATTGCCATATTTTTGCAAAAATAGCAGTCATAGCAAAACTGACAATATCTTTTCAAGTAGATAAAACTTAATTGCAAACTTTGACCATAAGTATAGCATTTGATTTATAACATTTGATTTACTAATAAAATGCTATTTAGGTTATAATCTAGTGATTACCCCTTGGATGCTACAGTTGAGTTATGCTACAGTGAGTTATAAAGGTATTTCAATATATTATTATTTGAATAATGTAAATCAGCTGTAAAAGTCCTAAAAGGAAAACTAAACAAGCATACTCCTACCTAGAGCCTACCAACCTACCTACCTAGGGCCTACCAGCCTATATAATGTGGGTCCACCTGATAAGCTTAAGGCCTTAGTTACCTAGGGCCCACCTACAATCTCCTTACCTAGCTACCTGTGACCTACCTACTGTAACAGCTGAGGTTGTGGATCCTCTGGACCAGGGGTCCCCAACTCCAGTCCTCAAGCCCCACCAATAGGTCACGTTTTCCAGCTTTCCTTAGCATTGCACAAGTGATTTAATTATGCTGCATAGGTGATTTCCTTATTGTCAGTGCATTCTGTGGGAGATCCTAAAAACATGACCTGTTGGTGGGCCTTGAGGATTGGAGTTGGGGAACACTGCTCTAGACCACTGCAAGTGGTGGTGTAAGCCACGCCAGAGAGCAGGGTCTAAGTAGGTCCCAATGTTCACTAGAGCCCGCCGCAAGGCAGGTTGGGCTTGCTGCAGCAAGAGTAGTGTCAGGCCGCTACCCCTGACGTAACTTGCTTGCGGTGATGGTTTATAGTTCCCTCAATGAACTGTAGCTCCCCACAGCAAGCAGCACTCATGCAGCCCCAAACCATGACACTCTCACTACCTTGCTTGACTGTCCCAAGACACACTTGTCTAGATACTCCTCACTTGTTTGCTGCCACACACTTGACACTAACTAAACCACTATCAGACCACAGGGCATAGTTCCAGTAATTCATGTCCTTAGTTTGCTTGTCTTCAGTTTGAGGACTTTCTTGTGCATCATCTTTAGAAGAGGCTTCATCTGGTACGACAGCCATGCAGACCAGTTTGATGCAGTCTGTGGCCTGTGGTATGAGCACTAACAGGCTGACCCCACAACCTTTTATGCCTGTACTAGTTCTGGTAGCACTTATATGTCTATTTTGAAAAGACAGTTTCAGGATATGACATTGAGCATGTGCACTTAGCTTCTTTGGTCGACCATTGAGATGTCTGTTCTGAGAGCAACCTTTCTTTTTAAACCGCTGTTTGGTCTTTGCTACCATGCTACAGTGTAGTTTCAGAGTGTTGTCAATCTTCTTATACCCTGGGCCATATTTATGTAGAGCAACAATTCTTTTGTTTTCAAATCTCAAAGAGTTCTTTGCCATGAGGTGCCATGTTGAACATAAATACAACTTGTCCGTTTTGTTGCCTGCGGTTTCAACATGTTTGTTGTGTTACTGTGAGGGTACACCAAATTTACACTGTTATAGAAGCTATACACTGTTATACGACTTTATATTTTATCAGTGTCAAATCTTCAGAGTTGTCCCATGAAAAGACACTATATAATACTATATTTACAAAAAAAGGGTGGGGTGAGGGGTGTACTCACTTTTGTTAGATACTGTACAAATCGCCCCAAAAAAGCTAAAAAATAAAAAAGGACACATATTTGGAATCACTACATAACGAACTAGTCTATAAATCTGTAATGTCATTTAACCCGAATGAAGAACGCCATAAAAAAAGACAGAATTACTATTTTTATTCATCGCACAGCACATAAAATGGTATAAAAAAGTCATAGAAGCACCAAAGTGGTACCAATAAAAACATCAGTTTGTCCCCCAAAAAAACACTTAAACAGTTCTGTATACAAAGAAAAGTTATGACTACTAGAAGATAGTGATGCATAATTTTTGTTTTATACAATAATACAACTTTTTTTCTTTAAAGTGCTACAACATAAAAATTGACATAACGTATTGCTGTAATTGTATGATCCCATGGAGTAAAACATACATGTCATTTATACTGCAAGGTGACCACTGTAAAAAAAAAAAAAAAAAACACTACTAGGATTTCTGTATTTTTTTTTCACCCTGCCTCCCAAAAACAGATTTAGAGGTGACTATAGATGAGCAAATTGCTCAATAATTCGGAATTAGTTTAGTTTAGTTCCGAATTTATTCACGACGCATCACGTTAAAATACAAATATTTCCTGGCTGCAGAGAGCCTGTATGGTGATGTAGAACATTGTGCCATGCAGAAATATGCAAAGGAAGTGTGGTTTGGTATTGAAACAATGCTGTGATTTAGTATGAAACGCAGATGACAGGCGCCACCCTTAGAATCGCTTCACACTTCACTTATCTGGGCAGTTACGGGGCTAAAACTATGCCAAATAACTGAAGTGGGAATGCAGTCTGACAGGGTAATGTCAGCCCAAGCTAGAAAGAACCGAACACAGGGTCGAGATCCAGGGCCGCCAACAGAAATTTCAGGGCCCCATACAGCTGAAGCACCTGCCCCCCCCCCCGTTTAAACCCCGCCCCCAGCAAAATAAAACCTGCCTCTAGGACATAAATGCGCCCATTTTACCACATAATACAGTGTGCAAAAAAGATTTGTATTGTGTAGTACAATGTAGTCACATATCTGTCTGTCTCACATATCAGACACAGGGCTAAGTAGCCCCATCCATATCCCCCCCCCCCCCACGGCCCACATACAATATCCCCCTCCACCCACATACAATATCCCTCTCCACCCACATACAATATCTCCCTCCACCCACATACAATATCCCCCTCCACCCACATACAATATCCCCTCCACCCACATACAATATCCCTCTCCACCCCCCATACAATATCTCCCTCCACCCACATACAATATCCCCCTCCACCCACATACAATATCCCCCTCCACCCACATACAATATCTCTCTCCACCCACATACAATATCCCCCTCCATGTTTCCCTTGGTCACGCACCTCACCACCTTCTAAAATAAACACCAGCAAGAAAGGAAAAGTGTAACTCCTATCACAGGGTCAGGTGTTCCCTCTTTTACTATCTGGTACACATGTACACTGCCACTATACTAACGCCGATATAACCTACAACACCACCATATAGAGGTCAGACACCAGCTCAGGTCACCATCACATTACAGTGAATACAGCACTGATCCAGTAAAGTAGTAAAATAACCCCTAAAATCAGGGACTCACCGGAGACGTCCTATCTGAGATGTCGTTCTCTTCTCTCATGAGTCGTTCTCTTTCCCTTCCCTTCTGCATCCGTTCCACACCGCCATGATGACTTGTCCCGACCACCACTCATCCCTGTAGAAATTACACACAAATATCTTAGAATCCTCAATTTTCCAGCATCTCTTTACCTATTCCCACCTCTGTACAAGCTGCCCAGGGGTGGGAGAGCGGGTACAAGCCATAACTTATAGGCCTAGTATCCTAAGAGGTTGGAGGGTGGGGAGAGAACTAACCCCCTGGAGATAATGCTACAACTATGGGCTGCTGCCCTCTCAATTATATTACCAGGTACGTAGACAAATGGGCAAGGCCCCAGGTAACTAGATAGGCCCTATTTAGGTAGGTAGACACCCGCCGGATAAGTTGGTAGGCCGGCTACCGGTAGGTTGGTGGGTACCTAGACACGAGTTCCCTTTAGTTTGTAGGCGGCCAGGGCCCCCTTTAGCGTTAGGTAGAGTCAGGGCCCCCTTTAGGGTTAGCTAGGTAGCCAGGGCCCCCTTTAGAGATAGCTAGGTAGCCAGGGCCCCCTTTAGAGATAGCTAGGTAGCCAGGGCCCCTTTAGTTATAGCCAGGTAGTCAGGGCCCCCTTTAGTGATAGCCATGTAGCCTGGGCCCCCTTTAGTTATAGCCAGGTAGCCAGGGCCCCCTTTAGTTATAGCCAGGTAGTCAGGGCCCCCTTTAGTGATAGCCAGGGCCCCCTTTAGTGATAGCCAGGGACCCCTTTAGTGATAGCCAGGGACCCCTTTAGTTGTAGCCAGGGACCCCTTTAGTGATAGCCAGGGACCCCTTTAGTTGTAGCCAGGGACCCCTTTAGTGATAGCCAGGGACCCCTTTAGTTGTAGCCAGGGCCCCCTTTAGTGATAGCCAGGGACCCCTTTAGTGATAGCCAGGGACCCCTTTAGTTGTAGCCAGGGCCCCCTTTAGTGATAGCCAGGGACCCCTTTAGTTGTAGCCAGGGCCCCCTTTAGTGATAGCCAGGGATCCCTTTAGTTGTAGCCAGGGACCCCTTTAGTTGTAGCCAGGGACCCCTTTAGTGATAGCCAGGGACCCCTTTAGTTGTAGCCAGGGACCCCTTTAGTTGTAGCCAGGGCCCCCTTTAGTGATAGCCAGGGCCCCCTTTAGTTGTAGCCAGGGACCCCTTTAGTGATAGCCAGGGACCCCTTTAGTGATAGCCAGGGATCCCTTTAGTTGTAGCCAGGGACCCCTTTAGTTGTAGCCAGGGCCCCCTTTAGTGATAGCCAGGGACCCCTTTAGTGATAGCCAGGGACCCCTTTAGTTGTAGCCAGGGCCCCCTTTAGTGATAGCCAGGGCACCCTTTAGTTGTAGCCAGGGGACCCTTTAGTGGTAGCCAGGGATCCCTTTGTTGTGATAGCCAGGGACCCCTTTAGTTGTAGCCAGGGACCCCTTTAGTGATAGCCAGGGATCCCTTTAGTTGTAGCCAGGGACCCCTTTAGTTGTAGCCAGGGCCCCCTTTAGTGATAGCCAGGGCCCCCTTTAGTTGTAGCCAGGGACCCCTTTAGTGATAGCCAGGGACCCCTTTAGTGATAGCCAGGGATCCCTTTAGTTGTAGCCAGGGACCCCTTTAGTTGTAGCCAGGGACCCCTTTAGTGATAGCCAGGGATCCCTTTAGTTGTCGCCAGGACCCCCTTTAGTTGTAGCCAGGGACCCCTTTAGTGATAGCCAGGGATCCCTTTAGTTGTAGCCAGGGACCCCTTTAGTTGTAGCCAGGGCCCCCTTTAGTGATAGCCAGGGACCCCTTTAGTTGTAGCCAGGGACCCCTTTAGTTGTAGCCAGGGCCCCATTTAGTTGTAGCCAGTGCCCCCTTTAGTTGTAGCCAGGGACCCCTTTAGTTGTAGCCAGGGACCCCTTTAGTTTTAGCCAGGGCCCCCTTTAGTGATAGCCAGGGACCCCTTTAGTGATAGCCAGGGATCCCTTTAGTTGTAGCCAGGGACCCCTTTAGTGATAGCCAGGGATCCCTTTAGTTGTAGCCAGGGATCCCTTTAGTTGTAGCCAGGGACCCCTTAAGTTGTAGCCAGGGCCCCCTTTAGTGATAGCCAGGGCCCCCTTTAGTTGTAGCCAGGGACCCCTTTAGTTGTAGCCAGGGATCCCTTTAGTGATAGCCAGGGATCCCTTTAGTTGTAGCCAGGGATCCCTTTAGTGATAGCCAGGGATTCCTTTAGTTGTAGCCAGGGATCCCTTTAGTGATAGCCAGGGCCCCCTTCTTTATATATAATTAAAAAAAAACAACAAAACAGCCACTTACCTCGCACCCGCTCCCGCTCCGGCCGCTCCGAGCTGCCGCCGACTCCGTACTGCCGCCCTGCATAGGCGGCGCGGTGAAGTGACGTCACCGCGCCGCCTACGTCAGCAGTAGGGGCCGGCGCCTGGTAGGCTGAAGGCCTAATGCCTTCAGCCTGCCGGGGAGATCAGCGGAGCGCAGCGCTAGTGGCGCTGTGCTCCGCTGACACCGCGCAGCCCCGAGAGTCGGGGACATTAGTCCCCGGCTACCGGGCCGGTCTCTGGGCGCTCGGGACGCAGGGCCCGGGCGCTCAGAGAGTGGATGCGCGGCCGGGCCCCGGGGAGCGACGGCACTGCCTCCGGGGCCCGCAGGACCTCGGGGCAAACACTGTGGGTAGTCCGAGCCTGATTCGGCGGCTGCGCCGCCGGGCCCCATACGGGAGTACTGGTTGTACCCCCTGTATGGCGGCCCTGTCGAGATCCCACTAGAGCGTCAAAGAGCGCACTCCTTTTACACTGTCATCAGATGATTCTACAGATTATGACAGAACCTGTTCTGTTAAACTCTGATACATGTAGAGCCCTCCCAATAGAGTGGAGAGAGTGTTAGCAGTAATTTTGTCAAATAAGTTATTTGTCTAAAAAAAGCTTTGAAATACAGCTTGTGTTTTTGCCATATACACACATCTACATTAAACAGAGTTTGTCTTATTGTGAAACACCTTTGAAATACAGCTTGTGTATTTGCCATATACACACATCTACATTAAACAGAGTTTGTCTTATTGTGAAACACCTTTGAAATACAGCTTGTGTATTTGCCATATACACACATCTACATTAAACAGAGTTTGTCTTATTGTAAATTTTTGATGAAACAGTATGTCAGACAGAGAGGTGGCAGGCCCTTCACATGGGAGGGGCAGTGGCACAAATGGTCCTGGACCAGGCACAGGTCGCAGCACAGTAAGGGGACATTGCAGCAGGGGTCACTCGGCGAGGCCAGAGCTACCGGTTTCATCTAGAGGCCGTCGGTTGACCACCAAGCCAACGGTTCTTGAATGGTTGACTAGGTCATATACTTCCTCCCAGATGACATCTGACAACCCCAGTCAAGAGTCGGTGGATTCGTCAGACACAATCCTTAGTTGGCATGGCCCAGGAGCAGGTCAGGGGCCCTCACCTGTTTCCAACCCGCCTCTGTCCCGTTTGGTTCCCTCAGCCAGAGAACTACTATGTGTTTTGGGCTCTGTGCCACTTTATAGCAAGGATGAACTATTTGAGGACAGTGAGCAGCTACTGGGCAATAAAGAGGTGGGGCAGACATTTGCTGCTTCTTGCAGTAGGCAGGCAAGTAGTGATGAGAGGATTGGCATGGGAGGTTGTGAGCAGTCGGGTTCTGTACACCGAGACCATTGAGGAGGACAGCAGTGACGGGCAAACACTAATTGATGACGATGTAGCCGATTGCACTTGAAAGCCGGGTGAAGCAAGGGCTTCATCATCATCGTCAGGAGAAGAGTGCAGCAGCTTGCGTGTCAAGCAATGGAGTCAGCAGGGTGGCAGCAGTGTGAGCTCGGGAGCCAAATGTCTTCGCAAGTCCCTTCCGACCCAGAAAGTGGCAGCGCAGGAGCTCACCGAGGCAGCGGCGGTTGGAGTCAGTCAGTGCGGAGCATTGGTGGTGAAATCACCTACTCGGAGGTGTGGCAGTTTTTTGCCAAGACACCAGAGGAGGCGAACATGGGTGTATGCAGAATCTGTGGGAAGAAAGCGAAGCTTGGCCAGGGACATAATGTTGGCACCATGGCCCTGCATCAGCATATGCAGCGTCACTATCCAGTGGCCTGGGAGAAACGTGTCTCAGATGTGGTGGCCCAACAGCCACCACATCAGCAACAGAAGCAGCACCCAGTGGCACGCATGCCATTTCAGCCAGTAAAAGGCCCCAACCCCCGCTCCCGAAGGAGTTTTTCTGTTTTTTCCCATCATCTACCAGTCCCTTTTTGTCCTGCTCCTTGCCAATATCGCCCCAATAGTCTTTCACCCGGGCGTTTCCCCAAAAGGGGAAAACCATTATGAAACCAAGCCACCTATGGAGAAAAGTTTAACCCAAAGGGCCTCCGCGTCTTTGAAAAAGGGAAAATGAATTCCTACTTTCCCCAACAACTAAAAATTGGGAAACCAAAGGGTGACGGGGACAAGGGAAAAACCCAAGGTTTATCCAGGGCGGGCCCCAAAGGAGGGCGACCCTTTCACCCGGGCATGAGGGCCGCGTGTATGATTGGTTGTCAAAAGGGCTTATAAATTTTTCCACCCATCTGCAAGCCCATTTTTAAAAATGGCCGGAAAATTTTTTGCATGCATTTTCCCCCCTTTCCCCCATTTCCGGGGACAAAAACCCTTCTTTGCTGCAGGGGGCCAAAAAACAGCCTCCCCCAAAAAGGCGGTTATGCAACTTTTTTCCCCCCTTTGGAAAATTCCGCCCCCCTTATTTTTGGACCAACCTTTAAACAGAGAAAGGTAATTAATATTTCTTGTTTGACCCAAGGGGACGGGGGGTCTCCCCAAAGAAATTTTGATGTCGAAAAATGGCGGGCCCTTTTGGTGACATGCCGGTTGGCTGGCCCTTTGAGGAGGGGTTTTTTTTTTAATTTTTCAGCCCCCAGGACAAAGGGGAAATAAAAACGTCCTTTCATTTGTTTCAGCCCCTTGGAAACAGATGCTAAAAAAACTTTCTGGCCCAGGGGGACGGGAGGGGGGTTAGCAAACTAAACCGGGTCCCCCATGAGTCCGGGGGGGGCCTAAAACGGGAGGGGGGGTTTAAAGGGGAGGACATTGCAACACAACAAGTCTGGTGAAAGGGACGGGTTTTTTCTCCCCGGGGTGACGGGGGAGATGAGGAGAAGGAGCAGGGAGGAGGGTAGAGGGAGTTTGAGGAAGATTACCCAAAAAACATTTGACGAATAAGTGGAGAGGGTTGGGGGGGAAAGTCCTCAAGTCACTTGTGCAGATGGCCTCTGCATGCTAAATTTTGCCGGGGGTTTGACAGTAAATTTGTCACCATCCAGAGAGGGGATGACTTTTTTTGCTCCCCCAAACAAGTACAGGAAAAGTGTCACAAATTACTGTTTGGTGCAGGGAAAAATACCCCAAAAACAATAACCTCCCCTGAAAATGGGGGGAATGTAATGTTTCTGTATGACAAACTTCAAAACTAACAGACTGATTAATCTAAAATCTTGATACGTTTATTATATAAGAGGGACTTGACAAAGAGAGACCTCCCTCAAAACGTTGCAACAGGTGTGAAAACAGTGCAGATTGGGGGAGCTAACCCATTAAAAATGTACAGTGGAAGCTGAAAATTCATTTGGCCTTTTTGGACTTTGTCTGAAAATTCAAACCCTGTATAAAGGATTTACTGCCATTCTATAAAAGCAAGTATGTTTTTGGTTTTCCCTCAAATTTTGGCTATTTTATGAGTTTTTTAAAAATTTAAACGAAAATTGAAGATTTTAGATTAATCAGTCTTTTTTACTTTTGAATTTGCTGAAATTAAAAAGAGTGGGGGAAGAAGGGCTTCCCTAACCAGACTGGGCAACCACGTGGTTCCTTCTGTGTTTGGGAAAACCGTATATACCACAGTATATACTGTTTTGGACAAAATACCCAAGCTGTTTTCAAAGGTGTTTCTTTATAAGTGAAAAAATTTTAAACTCTTTTGGTCCCGGAAAAAATTTTCCCCCCAAAATAATTTCCCTGCCTGTAATGGAGATTGTGTATCTGAAAATTTCCCACACTGTTTTTCAAAAAATTAGTTCACCCACAAAAATGAAAAAAAGAAATTTTTTGGGGCACAAAGGCAATCCCCCAAAAGACTAAAACGGGTTTTGAAAATGGAATGTGAAATATGAAAAAAATGGTTTTTTAGCGATTTTTAAACGACAAAGTTGAAATCGGCAAGTTTTATGTTGATGGGGAATTTTTTTCGTTTCCACGGCAAAATTTTTGGGTTTTAAAATCTCGCATAATTATTAAATCGGCCTTTTTTGGGCCCCCTTTCCCGGGTCTTTTTTGGCGGCCAGAAATCAGTTTTAAGAATAGAGAAGGGTAGCTGGGTGTTGGACGTCTTATTTGGGATGTTTTGGTTGGGGTTTTGGCGGGAAAAATAAACTGCCTTTCTTTTTAAAATAAACGGGCCCCTTTGGGTTCAGCATCTTGTGTGTCTTTTGTATCATAAGGCAGGACGTGTGCCGGTTTTCCCCAAAACTGTTTCAGCGAAATTTGTTCTTTGGGTTTAACACGGGAAAAACAAAGGGCTTTTAGTTTTTTAACTTTAAGAACTTAGGTAGATTAAAAATTTTCATTTTTATTTTACTTAGAGAATTTTAAAAAGGAGCATCTAGCGTGTACAGCGGGGGGTGGTGGGGGGTGGGGGGTTGCAGGCAAAACACAGCAACGGGTGGCAGGCGGGCAGGCTTTTAAAAGGGAAAGTGGATTTGTGCAGCCCAAAACTCGATTGAAATGGGGGTTTTTTTTTTCCCATTTTTTTGGGCCATTTTTTTGGGTTTAAAAATATTAGTTGTATTTTTTTTAAAACCCTGTTTTTATATTAGGATAAAAATCTTTTAAAAGTAACGCAGGTTTTATTTGATAGGTGCAAAACTCCCCTTTTTTATTATCTGAACATGTTTTTAAATTTTGGTTTTTTTTCACTTTGGTGCAGCTCATTTTTGTTCAAAGACTACTTTGTTCTTGGAAAAAAATTTAGGGGTTAAATTGAAAACCCCTTTTTTCCAAAAATTTTTTTTTTCACCCCCGGGGTTGAAAAATTTTATAAGGTGAAAAAAATTTTCGTTTTATTTAAAAATTTCCCGTACAAAAATTTTTTTTGGGTTTTGTTCACTTTGGGCCCGCAGGCCATTTTTTTTAAAAAAGCCCCAACGTAGGGGGTTTTATTACCATACAAAAATTTTGGTAATTGCAGGTGTATTTCATGGGTGCAAAAAAACCCCACCTTTTTTTAATCCGGTTTATACTTTTCAAATAGGTGTTTTTTTTTTATTTTGGGGTTGCGGCCCTTTTTTGTTCAAAAGCCACCTTTGTACTTAAAGAGTTTTTCTCCCTTATATTTTCGGGAGAAGGGATAAAATTGAAATACTCTGTCATTTCCCCGGGTTTTCAACTGATCTTTATTTACAGCCCCTTCTTTTAAAAGGCCCCCTTTTGCCATGCTGTCCCTTTCAGATCTAATTAGATCAATTTTTAGTTTCCCTCAAACTAAAAAACGGGAATTCTTATTGATCCCCAAAAAAAAAAGCCCTAATTACAGTGTTTGTTTATTTTACTTTTAAATAAAAGTTTTTTTAAACTGCTACCAAAAACGGGCCCACCCAAAGCCCGGGGTGATAAAGCCCAAAAACCCGGTTATTCATTAAAAAAACAGCGGGGGGAAATGTTTACGGGGGTTTTTTGGTTTTCTGAGGGAATGAAAAAGCCAGGGGGTCAAAAATTTCACTTGTACCCTTTTTTGGGAAAAAACAGAGGAAAAAAGCAATTTTTTTGGGAAAAAATGTCTTTTTTTTGTTTTCCCCTAAAATTTTGGGAAAGCTTTTTTTTTTGTAGCGGGGAAAACCCCCTTTAAATTTGAATAAAAGAAATTTTGTAGTCACCGCAGGTTTTATTTTAAATTTGAAAAAAACCACTTTTTTTTTCCCGTACAAAAATTTAAAATTAGGTTTTGTTCACTTTGGCGCACCCCAGTTTTTAAAAGGGCCCCTTTCTTGTAGGATATTCCCATACAAAAAAATTTTTGATAGTAATTGCGGTTTGTATTTAATAGGTTTGAAAAAAAACCACCTTTTTTTAAACCTATACATTTAAAATTGGGTTTTTTTTTTTTTTTCTTTGGTGGGGCCCCCCATTTTTGTTAAAAGGCCCCTTAACTTAAATTTGAAACGAAATTTTTTTTGTAAACCGCAGGGTTTTTTAAAAAGGTGCAAAAACCCATTTTTTACCCGGACACTTTTTAAATTTTGGGTTTTTTTTTTCCCTTGGGCCAGGCCTTTTTTGGGTTAAAAGCCCCATTTGAAACGGATTTCACCTTACAGAAAATTTTGCTAGAAATTTGCAGGTGTTTTTCATATTTGCAAAAAAACCCCAATTATTAACAGTTTCAAATTTTAAATTTTTCCCGGTTTTTCACTTTGGGCACCCCAGCTTTGTTCAAAGACCCATCTTGAAAAAAATATTACCATACAAAAATTTTGCTACTAAATTCCCGGTGTATTTCATGGGGTGAAAAAAAACCCCCTTTTAAAACCAAAAACTTTTTCAAAAAGGTTTTTTTTCTTACTTGGTGCACCCAATTTTTGTTCTTTATGCCACCTTGTACTTAAATTTGAATACGGAAATTTTTTTTGTTGTTTTTTTTGGGTGCAAAAACCCGGGTTTTTTTGTTATCAGTATATTTTTTTAAAAAGCTTTTTTTGGGCCCGGGGTTTGGGGCCCTAGTTTTTTTTCAAAATAGCCCAGTTTTTAAAAAAATTTTTGCTAAAAAATTTTCAAAGCAACTTTTTCTGTTTGTCATTGTAAAAAAAAAAAAAAAAAAAAAAAAAAAAAAAAAAAAAAAAAAAAAAAAACCCCAATTTTTTCTTCCGTGTAATTTTTTGAATAGTTTTTTTGGCTCGTTGAATCCCTTTTGGCCACTTGATAAAAATTTGTTGAAAACATAAATTCCCTATTCCTACGGGGCAGTTTTTAAACCCCGGGTTTGAAGGTAAAGAAAAAAGGGTTTTTTTTTTCTTCAGTTCTTACCCCAGCCCGCATATCAAGTTTTCCCCTTTGAAACATTTCATTTTCTAACCCTATTTTGGCTTTTGGAAAAATTTAGAGGGATTTAAAAATTGCAAAGGTTTTCCCCGTTTTTTTAATTTTAAGAGACTTTAAAAAAACTTTTTCCATACCTTCTTTTTTTTTTATTTTTTTTTTAAACTGGGCAAAAAAGCGGTGGTAAGCGAGCAAAGAGGGGTGTAGGACATGGAGGAGAGGTACGGAGAAAGTACTTCTTCCAAGTGCGGCAACAACCGAAGGGCCAGTGGATCATGGGTTTTGCGGACCGTAAAGGGCCTGTAAACGCTGGGTTTGGGCCCTTGAATCTCGAAACGAACAGAAATTGCCAATTTTTTCTAAGGGGCTAATGCAACCTGCATCCACAGTCTTTCCTCCCGTTTTCCCAGCCCACGGCGCCCAAAATTGTCGTCATAGCATCATCCTTCTGCCAACATGAAGCGAAGGACCCAAATGTCAACCCCTTTTGTCCCCCACCACTGGGATAATCCATTATTGAAGACCTCTTTGTTGACAAAATGCGGTTGGGGTCGGGAAGGGCCCTTTTTCCAAAGCCCGAGGGCCCAAAAAGGGGGATGATTTTTTTGCTCAAAGCCCCATTTACTAAATGCCACAAAGGAGGAAAAGGGAACCCGGTTTCTTTCGGAAAAAACCCTGGGGGCAGCCCCGGGCAACCCTTGCTGTGCCTCTTGCTTGAAGCCCGCGGGTTTCCTGGATGCAGAATGTCAGGACGACCAAGTCCCCCTGTGTTGATTATGTTTGATGCCCCAAAATTGCAGTTTCCAAAATGGTCTTTTCAGCAAAATTTTCCCTTGCGAGCGCTTAAATACGGGAAAGAGGGGGAAAGACGTTTGGGGAAAGTTTCAGTACGGGCCGCCTAAAAAAAGGGAGGGGGAGGGGTCCCCAGAAGTCCGCGGAAAATGATTCCGGCCAGCCACTCGGGGGGAAAACCCCTTCCTCGCTTTTCCCCGGGTAAAAAAGGGTTCCGGGGCCCCTCTCAAGCCTGGGCCTTTTTCGAGCAACCCTTTGATTCACCCGCGTGCCCATATTCCCCCCTTTCCCGGGTAAAAGCACAGTAGAGGAAAGGGTTTAGGTGTTTAACCCCCCACCAAAATTTCTAGTCACATGCGTAAATTTCCCTGAGTTTAAAGGGAAAGGCCCAATACTTGGCCAAAAAAACCCACCCCGGGAGGGCCGGTTTTCCAAACCAGAAAACACACCCCTGTCTCCCCCCTCCTGCCACCCCCAAGTGTTCCTCGTGCCCATGTCTTCAGATTCATGTTCAGGGTTTTCAAGCCTGGGCTTCACCCTCCCCCGCGCCCTGATTTAACACCACCCCCCCCCAGGGGGAACCCTTTTCAAACCCTTTCTCCTTCCACCAGTTAAGGACCTCCCCGGGCTTTACAGCGGCCATTCTAGAAGCCACCCTTTCGGCCCTACTGGGTTTTTGGGGCAAAGAAACACAAAAACCCCCCAACCACCCCAAAGCCAAAAGCCTGAATGTGACATTGAAGGTTTTTCCCCCTTTGGAAAAGGGTTTGGTTTTTCCTTCAAAGGTGGACCGAGGGGTTTTCCCCCCCCAGCCCAGGGCCCCTTTGCCTCCCCCCAAATCCGGAAAAACAGAGCAAGGCTTTTCTTTGCCAAAAAAACCCCCCTTCCCCTGGCCAGCCTTTGGGTTCATCAAAAATTTTTCAAGCCGTTGTTTTCTTTCTGTGTCGGAAAAGTCCATCTAAACCAAAGGGGACACTTGGACTATAAGCCGGCGAGGGCCGCTATTCCTGGGGCAGCTGGCGGGGGTGGCTGGGGGGGAATGTCTCTTGGGGGTAAAGGTTTGGGCTCTCGGGGCTCGGCGCACACTTCAAAACCGCGGGGGGGTTTGCAGGGTTCTTTCCCCCCAAGGCCCTTTGGGAGCATCACGGCCCAGAGAAACCACCGGGGGGTTTGAATTTAATCTGTTTTGGGAAAAAACCGTCCACACACGGGTGGGGGAGCTTTGGTTTGGCTCCCCCAAAAAAGAAACTGAGCACTGGCGGGGTTTGACAAGAACCTTGGGGGACAGGCAAGGGGGTTTGGGCGAAAATTGGGTTCAAAAATCTGCTGGCCCCCCCTTTTAAGATGGGTGGGCTGGGGGAAGATCCCTTCCCGGGCCCAAAAGCATAAACCCTTTTGTCGTCCCAGAAATTTTCAAAGGAAAACCCGGGTCCCTGAGGAAGGTGAAGTCTGATTTGGGCACTTCCGCCGTTTTTTTCCCTTTGCTTCGTCCCGCCTGGCTGCGTCCCAGCGTCACTCCCCCCTTTCCCCCCGTCAACCGTCTCTTTGGGTTAAATTTGGGGGGCCCCCCCCAACACCGGGAAATTCCCAAACCCCCCCACTTTCCCCAAAGCGTTTTGTGGCAGCAGGGGAAAATCCCCATTAGGCGTACGAAGTGACCATGGCCTGCCCAAGCGCGGTTTGGGGGACCTCGGAGGGGTTTGAGCCACTGAGATTTGGAGGCAGGGTTGAAAAGCTCGCACCATCCTTGCCATTTTTTTAAAAGAAGCCCCAAAAGGGTTCATTGCGGAAATCCCCTTTGTCAGCAATGAGCATTGGGGGGGATCTTTGTTGGAACGATCTTTGGCTCTCTAAAACTTCGGTCCCGCCAGGACAGAGGGGGGGGAGACGGACACAAAAGCGGCCCATGGACCCTTTTTCCCCTCCGCCCAAACCCCAAAAGGGCCCGGACATTTTTCAAAAATTTTTTTCGGTCTTCATTGGGCTTGGTTTGGGGGTCCGGGGCTATTGCTAGGGGGGTGCTTCAGCTTCGGGTGCATCACTAAAGGCAAGTCAGGGCTTGTTAAAAGCTGTCCCGGGGAGGAAGGGAGGAGGAGAAGGTTTTTTCCCTGGACACTGCCCGTTCCCAAAACGCCCCTCCCTTTGGGAAAAGGGTTGGGCGCGAAATTTGGGGCGGAGGGGGAAGATGGGGATTTTTGGGTTTTTGCTATGCCCCTTGCCCCAAAGGGGCTTGGGGAATTCAAGGCCCACCCTCTGACATGAGTGCTTGGTTTGTCCATTTCGTCCAACATGATCCTCGCATTAAAGGGCCCAAATAAAAATGAATTTACAGTTACTGGGTGGCCCCCCCCTTGGGGTTTCCCGGTACAAAACCAAATCGGGGCACTTTCCTTCCAAACCCCAAAATAGAGGGGGTTAAAATGCGGGAAAATTTGGAGACCTTGCTGATTGAATCACGGGGAGACATTTTTTGGGGTTGGGTTTTCAGTTTTTCCCAAATGTCAGGTTAAACAAAAAACAGCGATGTGCCCAACCCGGGTAAAAAGGTCCCCAAGTAGCCTTTGTGGCGGGACGCAGTAGGCAATGTGGAAAGAAGCCAAAAGGGGTGCCTTGGCAATTTTTAAATTACCACCTCACCAATGCATGTAAGGGCGGGGCACCTTTCCAAAACACCCCAGAGACGATTTAAGTTCATGGTAAAAACGATTTATCTGGGGTCTCAACACCAAGGGTTTTTGAATGTGTTCCGGACCCCAATAACTTGGGAATCCAAAATGGATGAATGGCCCGAGTTTCCGCTCGCACCGCCTTATGGTTTTTGCCCTGCCAGCAGCCAGTGTCTTACCCTTAGGGGGGCCCCTTAAACCAGCGGAGGAGTCATTACGGGAGAAACGCATCCAGCTTTCCACAGTTTAATTGGGGGGTTTCTTTTTGGACTTTCAAAAAGGGATGAATCGGGGCCCTTGGATCCCCCTATGATGTTGGGGCCCCAATTGCCGAGGGTCCCCGATTAGTTGCCGGTCAAAACTTACATTCCTTCTTAAAACCCAAAAAATGGCCCCTTTTAAAAAAATTTTTTTTTTAAAAGGGTTCATTTCTACTGAAATTTTTTAATTATAAAATTTTCCCAAAAAAATCATTTTGCTATTTTTTGGCAAATTGGGGGACTGTAAAAAAAACCAAAGGGTTTTTTTAAAAAAACCGTTTATTTCCTTTTTTTAAACGAAACTTTTTAATTTTTAGAAATTTTTTCCGCGGATTTGTCTTTTTTTGGTTTTGGGAAAGTCTTTTTTTTGGGGGGTGAGATTCGGGGGCTTAAAAATTATGGCCCTTTGGGGAACAAAAAATGTGGTTTTAAATTTGGCATTTCCCTTTCACAATTTTTAATAGTGGCTGAGAAGTCATTTTTTTAAAATTTTTTGGGGGTCCATTTTGTTTTGGGGTTTACATTTTAAAAATCATGGCCCTTTTGGAACAAAAAATGTGGCTTCTAAGTGGCATTTCTCCATCAAAATTTTTTAAATAGGGGGCTGAAAAGAAAATTTTTAAATTTTTTGGGTCATGTGATTGAAATGCACCCAAAACTAAAGGGTTCCCCTTTAAAAAAAAATGTTTTTCAAAACAGACTTTTTGTTTTTTCCCAAAATTTGCAAAAGTGGTCAAGGGTCATTTTTTTGAATTTTTGGGGGCTTTTTTGCTGTGAAAGGGCAGCTAAAACAAACAAGGTCCTTTTCAAAAAAAAAAAGGGGTTTTTAAACGGGAATTTGTTCTTCAAAATTTTAAAAAAGTGGCCCCAAGGGAATTTTTTGGAACTTTTGGGGGCATTTTCTTTAAAATTTAAAGCTATACAAACAGGTCCTATTCAAAAAAAATGTTTTTATCAAACGAAATTTGTTTTTCACAATTTCAAAAAGGGCCCCAAGGGGTGAGGGGTGCTGTCAAATACAGGAATGGGTAGGACCTAAAAAAGGACAAAAAAGAAAAAATGACTTGTTTTTGAAAGATTTTTTAAAAAATTTTAGTAGCAATTCCTGGGTGAGCCCAACCCCATTTAATAAAATTTAAAAAAAAAGAGAAACAAAGACGGGTGGGTTCCCATCCTTTTTTAAAAAATTTTGTTTTCTGGGAATTAAACTCCCAAAAAAATTTGGGCATGTAAAAAAATAGCTTTTTCAAAAAAATTCCTCTAAATTTTACAAGGGGGGTTTACAGGAAAAACTTAAAACATTTTTGGGGGTTTACCCAAAGGACGGGTAAAAGTAATTTTTCCAGTTCAACAAAATGGTGGTTGAAAACCCCCCCCCCCCCCTTTTTTCCGGCACTTTTTAATTGGGGGTCAGACACTTTAAGGGGTTCATATTTGCGGTTCCGGACAGGAAAAGTCAATATTTTTTTCAACAAAAGGTTTTTTAAAAGACTTTTTTTTCGGGGTATTTTTAAAAATCGGGGGGTCAGATAGGTTTAAGGGTCACGCTGCGTTTTCCAGGACAGGGATAGTCAATGTCCAGTTCAAGTAAAATGATGGGTTCAAATAATACTGCCTTTCTGGCACTTTCAATTGAGGGTCCATGCAGGTTTTAAGGGTCATGATGATTGGTACATGAAAGGAGATAGTGAGTGGGAGTCTGTGATTTTTTTTTTCTGTGCTATATAACCTAAGTGTGTTGCACAAAGATTGTAGCACGTATCCATTTGACTTGGATGTGATTTTAATTCAGCTTTCTCCAGACCTGTTTGGGTGTAAGCATGAAGGTGATTTTTGTTTCCTCTCCATGAAACTTTAATGGTCATCGGGCGATAATCTTATTATCGACAATCGGAAATCTCTTGATAATTGCCGATATCGACTATCGACCCCCCCCCAAATGATGAAAGTCAACGTAATTCGGCTCATCACTATGAGAAAAACACAACACAGTATATTAAACATAGTTTCACCACAGTAAGTGATAAAGTGACTCATTGTCAACCAGAGAACACTAACCCAAAAAAAAATAACCTGCCTGTTAAAGTAGATGTGTGTAGTATGGGAGAAATACACACATTTATTTCAAACATATTCATCACAATAATGAAAAAAGTAACTCTTAGGCAAAACACAAAAACCCCAAAATAAAAAAGGGTTCGGGAACATGTTGTTTTTAAACACACAACACTGTTACATTCCATGACTAAGGGGGGGGTTGCCCCGAAACGCTTGGGACATGTCTCTTCAGTCGACCGTCTGTTTTTTTTAAAGGAATTTTTAATAAGGGAGGGTTTTTTAATTTCTACCCTTTCTGGATCGCTGGGCAACGCTTTGTATCTATAGGCACTCGTTTTCCTACCACCAGGAAGATTCGTGCGGTCCGCTACATAGTAGTGGTGAGCTGGCTAAATCTTTATCTATTAGACACACACTGTGTAGTTTAAAGGTATTTTACCCCAGTAACTATAAAATAAAATCGGAAGTATTTTCCACAGATGCAATCTAGTACTGCTGCAGAAAGCATTTTCAAAGAGATGCAGTGGGAATTGGCAGAATATAAAATGGCTGCCCTATTTATAGGGCTCTGACATCACAGAAGCACGGCTGCTATTGGCTGAGTATGGCTTTGGGGGCGTTCCTTTCTTTCTCCCATATTTCTTTGCTCAATTTTTATGCCATGTGCTCGCGTCCATTTTAGAAAAAAAGACGATTCGTTTCTACGAATCACCAGGAATTTTGGCTTCGTTTACAATCAAATTTTTCCTGAAATTCGAAACAAATTCCACTTCATTAGAACTGATTCGCTCATCCCTAAAGGTAACCAAAAACACTTGACCCCCTCGAAATGGTACCAATTAAACTGCCAACTCATCCCCCAAAAAACAAGCCCCTACACAGCTCCGTATACAGAAAAAAGGTAATGGTCTCATAAAAAGGCTATGAAAAAACGTTTTTCCTTTTTAAAAAAAAGTTTTTTTTTATTTGTTAAAGAAGAAAAAAAAAAAAATTATATTATATGTATATAATAATATATATATATATTTAAATATATATAAAAATAATAAATAAAATAAAAAATAAAATAAAAATAAAAATTGGGATTGCTGTAATCGTATCGACCTGAGTAAAGTTAACATGTCATTTGTACAACGCGGTGACCACTCTAAAAAATAACAATAAAAACCGGGATTGCTGTATTTTGTTCATTCTGCCTCCCAAAAACCTTGATAAAAAGTGATAAAAGCATCAAGAACCCAAAAATGGTACCAATAAAAAGTAAACTCTCCGCAAACATAAGTCCTTTAATTAGCCCCAAATACAAAAAATTAAAAATTATGGTGTCAAAAAGATACATAAAAATAAGTAATTTTTACAAACACATTTCTGTTGTATAAAAGTAGTAAAACATAAAAAAGATATAAAATTGATAGTGTTGTAATCGGACAAGCCACACAGTAAAGTAATAATGTCATTTATACCACACGATGAACAGTAAAAATGAAACCCAAAAGAACGTTTATTTTTTCACAGCCCAATGTTAAAAAACTATGGAACACCTGTGCACCCAAAATGCACAATACACCTCTAGATGAGTTCAGTTGAATCCAAAGTGGGGTGACATCTGGAAGGTTTCATCTGTACTGATACTTTGCAAATGTGACCTGGCACCCACCAAAATCTGTGTTCCAAAAAACCAAAAAGCATTCCCTGCCTTATAGTCCCTGCCCTGCGACCAAACAGCAATTTACACCTACATATATAGTATTGGCGAACTTGGAAGGAATTACGGAACAAATGTTGGAGTGCTTTTTTTTCAGAATTCCATTTTTCAACATTTTCAACTTAAACTGCATATTACTGGAAAAAAATAAATTTTCCATTTTCATAGCCTAACACCTGTGGGATCAATATACTCACTTCACCGCTGGATATATTCCTTAAGGTTATAGTTTGTCAAATTAGGTCTTTTTAGTAGTCTTTATCAATTTTTGGCACCATAGCGTGCCCACAAACTTGATATGGTGCCTCAAAAAAATCCTAATAAAAATGAGACCCCAAATCCAATATGTGCTCCTCCTATTCTGAGGCTTGTCAAATAATGTGCTACGGCCACATATGGGACATTTCTAAAAAGAGCAGAATCTGGGAATCAATGTTGAGTTGCATTTTCTTGGTAACATCTGTTGTGTTTCAGTAGATAATGGATTAAAATTTAAAATCTGCAAAAAAAATTAAATTTTGAAATGTCACCTCTGTGGAACACTTATAGGGTTAGAAAATGTCCCAAACAATTCATCTTACCTCAGTCCTGTTTTCACGGCTTCATTTTTGAATTCAGGGACGTGTTTAGTGTTTGAATTCAGTGGCTAGTACTGGCCTGCACTTACGAGCAGGTCTGTAGCTATAGTGACCAGCGCTGGTAGCCTATCAGCAGAGATTGAACAGATCTGTAGCTAGAGCAACCTGAGGAGCTGATGCAGTCCATACAAGAGGGGATATCTACGAATAGGTAGGATACTGTTAATGGACATATATTGCAAAGTGACTTGTTTTTGCAAGATCTTTAACATAGAAAGCAATCCTTGTAGTTAGACCACCCCTTGCACGGAGTATCTGCTCTTGACTGTTGCAAAAATCAGCACATCATGTTGAGGTTCCAATGACCTTGATATCTGGTCTCCATTGTAGATATGTCCTTATGAAATCTCTCTCCATGTTCATTACTGACATTTCCCAAATTGGGTGGAAATAAGTCAATATCTGAATGTAAGAAATGCATTCTCAGAGACATTCTGCAACCAAATTATTCATATGCTTTAAGCATCTTCTCAATTAATTCAGCATAGTTCTCCACACGTTTGTTCTCAAGGAAGTTGTGCAAACATTGTTTTCAATGGCATAGTATGGAGAAAAGGTTTCGTGACAATCACAAAAGTGTGAAATGAAAGTCCCACCTTACAGCAAATTCCATTCCTTAATTCTAAAGACTATGGGCGACACGTATGTACGGGGCTGCGCCAGTATTCTTGTGTCCTTTCAGCCCAAAAACTGTCGCAGCCCAGTTCTCTAGATGCATGAGTAGGTGCACTCCAAAATTAGGTGCATTTTGCTGTGCTGGCAGCACTGTAATGCGTCCAAAAGGTGGGGGGGCATTCTTGAGGCGTGTCGCACCACAACTGTATGATTCTACACATTTATGACTGGAAGACGTCAAAACTAGACGCATTACTGCTGGAACAACCAGACCAAGTTAAAAGTTTTCTACCTGAGCCTGAGTTGTCGTACTGGCACTACACTGTGCCTGTATGTATGAACTGCAGAAGAAAAGGTTCACATATTCTGGAGCATTCTACACTGCCTTAAAGTTATTTAGAACTGGCCTCTATGCACCTAGATCATACATGTCGCCCTAGGAGTTCTGACTTCTTCTTAGATAATGAAAGATCTCTAACCAGATAAACAAAATCTGACTGGCTTAGTAAGTGAGGATTACTCTCCTGGTATTCTCCTTCATGAAACTCGTCCTTGCAACAACATGTTCATTTTGTCAGAGCTGCCAGTTTCAGTGAAAGTGTCTGCAGCGGGAAGACCAGGCACTGAATTCTTTGCATCGTGCTTGTTAGCTGTAACGGTCCCGGACGTAGAAGTGGATCCACTGGACCACTGCAAGTGATGGTGTAAGCCACGCCAGAGAGCGGAGTCTAAGTAGCTCCCGTTTTTCACCAGAACCCGCCGCAAAGCGGGATGGAGTTGCTGCAGCGGGAGTCTACCAGGTCGCTACCCCTGACGTGACTTGCTTGCGGTGGCAGCCGAGGTATAGCTTGGTACAGAATAGTCAGGCAGGCTCGTAGTCGGGGACAGGCAGAAGGTCAGGACAGGCGGCTATGGTTGTGGTCGTGGACAGGCAGAAGGTCAGGGCAGGTGGCAGAGGTTCGTGGTCAGGAGATGGTAGCAAATGGTACGGTACACGGTAGATCAGAACTAGACAACTGGGAACGCTTTCTCAATAGGCAAGGGACTAAAGATCCGGCAGGGAGTGGGCGGAAGCGCCCAAGTAATATAGAGGCAGCGCCCGGCAATTAGCCAATTACTAGTGCACTGGCCCTTTAAATTTCACAGAGCCAGCGCGCGCGCTCCCTAGAGCACGGGGATGCGCGCGCCGGGCTGCAGAGACACAGGAGCGCGGCCGGGCAGCGGCGGCACTCGTCACGGTAGCGGGGGCGCAGGCAGAGCCGCGACGGCGCCCGCAGCCCGAGTTGCGGGCTGCGGCGCTGTTCGCAACATTAGCCATGCATACATAACAGTTGGAATAATGATTTTTCTGCTCACGCCACACCATCAACACTGTAAAAGGCATTCCTTTCTCTCTACCATTCAACTACTCGGGTAGCCCTGAGTAGCACATGGTGCAGCAAACATGAGGTGCCCAAATTTTATCCTGATCCCCAATTTGACATCCAAAATAATGTTTTTAAGCTAGACTTACTCTCTTGGTCAATTTCTTGCCTTGAACACGTGTAAAATATTTTCCACCGATGTAGCAGAAATTGTCCAGATTGTTGACGCATTTACACCTTTTCATTTTTCAAGTCTAAAAGTCCACTACAATAGCTATCAAAGAATGATTTATGAAATACAGCCAGCTGTTCTTATGTTGCTTCTGATGACATCAGCTGGCAGAATTGTCAGTAAACATGTCGGAGCAGGCCCGGGCATGTCGGTTAGGAATATTTTAGGAAATGCATTATTAGGTGCAATTACTTTTATTGTATAACTTAAAATCTACATGTGCCACACAAAATCAGAAATTGATTTAGAGTCAGTATGTTTGGTTTAGCATTAAATATATTCTTTACTCTTGACCTGTGTTTTGTTTAGTAGCCATTTGAGAAACTGATCAATATCCACTGTACATGAGGAAAGAATTTCAGACCACAACCCTAATTGGCAATTTTTTACGTATATTCAATGTAAAGTCTTCTAGGAGAGCCAAAATATTTCCAGATGCAGCTAGAAAAATGCAATATTGGTATGACTAACTAAAGGAATGTGAAATGTATGTCTCTAACTGAGAGCAGTTATCTTAACTGGATCAAACCAGACACCTAAGTTGCTAAATATCTTCCATTTAAGCAGATGGACTTTCGCCCTGAAGGTAAGAAGGATTACCCTCTGGCTAGTATATCTTAAGTTAAAGAGGCCTTCTCTTGTTATACAATACTATTAACACTATAATTAGTGATCAGCAAATGTATTCTCCATTGATTCTCTAAAATTAAATAACTCTGATTTCCTGCAAGTGTCAAATGTGGCAAATCAAGTCTGTTATCATTAATTGTAGGTCTGTGTGTGTCTTGCCAGTGACTATAGGAATCTAGAAGCCCATTTTTCAAGATATTTTATGCAAGGTTAGCTGCATAGGATGAAAGATGTTTCAGCTTCTAAGATGACTTTTTCAGAGCCATAGATGTGCATAAGTTTTAAACTACACACTACTCCTCTGGTACCTCAACAAAGCAAACCAATTAGCTGGAGAGATAACTGGGGTTATATTGCCTGGGCTACCTCAGCTTTTTTACATTATCAGTAGGGGATCATTGTCATCAATTGTAGTTTGAAGCATTTTAATGAAATGAATTAGAGGATGTATTTTTATACAAGACTGAATGTTTTTGAATCTGGAATTTTCATATTGCTCAGAGGTGCTATGAGCCATGTCATAGTCTGTGCATCTTGTTATGGCTATGTAAGTGCCTAAGTGAATTCATGGGATGCTGAGCACTTTAGAAATATGCAGAGAAAATCTGACTTGGGACCTACTGTAATCATTGAAATGTTAAACAAAGAATTATTTTTTTAGTTATTTCTATAGATGCAGTTCTGTTGAAGACCTATTTATAAATGAACAGGATGGGTGTATGAGATGCACATGGCTATATTCAAGACCTGTGCATTATGGCTCTTATATCCAGCTATACCCTACTATATTTACAGCTTCATAAAGAAACAGTGGAGGTATCATGCAGCATCAGATGCTATCTTATGAGGGTATTTTCCCTAAAGCATGTCACACCACCGAAGCTTATTACTTCAAAGTTGTAAATGACTACAGAGTTTGGTGCAATGTCAGTAAACACCCAGAAATGAAAAAAATTAATTGCCAATCAATTAAAAATTAATTATGATGTATTTAATATACTACACAAACAATTACATGGAATATATGTTAATAAAAATATAATAAAAGCTGACTGTGAAATCACACAGAAGAACCGATCAGGAATGAAACCATTACACTCTTCAAATACGTCATATATAAACAGATAACGAGACTATTGCAGTCAAGTAACTATAAAGGCATTATAACATAACATAAATGCGAATCAATAGCCGAAAAATACCTGACCTCGAACAGTGTGGTAAAAAATCAATAAATCCCCAAACGATGGAGTTGGGAGGTAGAGCAGGCCCCCTGATCCCAGCACACGTTTTGCCTGCGCTTGCTCATGCTCAAGATCAAAATTGGGCCACTGGTGATTGACGAAGAGTTGCCTTCTCTGATAAGTCTTTTTTATTGCTTCTCAAACAATAAGACCAAACTAAGAAACAATGCCCTACAACATTGTAAAAGACAAAACTTTGTCTTTCTTATGGATTGGAATGCTTAAGCATGCAACTTCATTAGCAGAGGTGAGTGACCATCATCTGCTTTCGAGCTCCTCATGCAGTACAGTTTGCTGTACTGTTGTTTTAGAAACATGTCTGGTAGCCCCCTGTTTTGTTTTGGTGATGAGCTGCTCCATTGTAGCTTGTCAGTCCTCCTTTGTGCTTCTTCATAGCCAACATTCACTTCTCCCATCAGTGGCATGTGGTGTTTCGCAGTTACAACTTTGCTTATTTGCAATGGTGACGTTTGTCCACTCATGATACACTTTCACTACAGCAGCAGGTGAACTGTTCACAAACTACACAGTTTCAGAAATGCTGCCACCCTTGGTCTGGAAGTCAATAATCATCCATTTGTGCAACTCTGAAAAATCGTCCCTTTTACCCACGACATCAACAAGGGATATGTGTGCAGACAGCCTTACCTTTATATACCCACCAATGCAGTCCATGACTTCCTTCATGAGCTCTGGGACTCTGGAACTCATTACTCCAACACAAAAGACTCTTCTTCACTTTCACTAGCTTCAAAAGTAACTTAAAAACCCATCTCTTCTGGATAATCTATAACCTACAACAAACCCGCTGCTCCTACACCAGCCCACAAACATGTCTGTCCCTCATCTTCTGAGCTACAGTACATGCTGTTGAAAGGAAAGTAAAAATGGTCATAAATGGAGATGATATTATGGGAAAAAGTTGAAATCGGCAGGGGTTTTTAGGCTTATGGGAAAATTTTAAAATCACGCATTTTTTTGGTGACAATCTTACAGATAACTTTTATATGTGAAATTTTTCAGCTTTTCCTGTAAATTTGGGGCCAGCAATCACCCTAGGATGAGGGGGTGGAGGATGTAAAAGTCCCATTTGCAGTGTATGGCTCTTGGCTGCAAAACCGGCCCTTTTTTTTTATGCAACTGCATTTCCTGTTAAGCTCATACTTTTGTCTACAACTTAACAGCGGCGTGTCTCCTGTGTTTAAAAATAGCTTTTTTTCTAACGCTAAATAGAAAATTAGAGAATTATACTTCTTATTTAGTTAGAGAAAGTTTTTAGGATATCTACCGGTGTGTGCAGCTACGGAGGATGGGGGGTGGCTGTGGCAGGAGGAGAGTCATTTGAAAGGAAGATATTTTGCAGCTCAGTGTGTTCTGTAATCTTCAATTGAAAAAGTATTGTTTTTTTACCACTTTTTTGGCCAGCAGACCTCTGATAGGATTTGAAATTGTCCCTGTTTTTTTTCAGTTCTGTTGAAAATCATGCGGTCAGTTTTCCCAAAAACTGGCAAAAATTATCCCTTAACTTTAAATTTTTTTTGAAGCGTCTTGTTTGCCGAAAGAGCTCAGTTGTACCAAAATTTGTGTTATAAATTTTCCAAAAATTGGGCGCCTGTATCGTGGTGCAAAAGGCTGCCATATTAATCCATTTTAAATTTAAATATTTTATTGCGCCCCTGTTTTTTTGCCGCAAAGAGCTAGTTTTTGCAATTTTTTTTATACAATTGGATGTAAATTACGCCTGTAGTAGGGTGCGAAGGCCGTATTTAATTTTTTAAAAATTTTTTTAAAATATCTTATTGCAGCCCTGTGTTTTTTGCCCCCAGGCTCAGTGTAGCATAATTTGTGTTTTACAAATTTGATAGTAAAATTCCACCTTAGTAGGGGTGCGGGGCCCGCCATTTAAATCCTTTTTAACCCTTTAAAAAAAATTAAATACTTTATTGCAGCCCCTGGTCTGTTTGCCCATAGAGCTCAGTTGTACGATATTGGTTATACAATTTGATAAAAAATTACGTTTTGTGTCAGTGGTGCGAAAGCGTCATATTAAATCCTATAACTTTTTAAATACTCTTTTGCAGTTTTGCGTTGTTTAGCGCAGGATCAGTTTAGCATATTTTTTTTATACTATAGAATAAATTACGCCGTAGTAAATGGTCAAGGCCGTCATTTTAATCCATATAAAAAATTTAAATCTCTTATTGAGTTTGTGCGTCTGTTTAGCGCAGAGCCGTTGTAGATTTTGTTTTATACTAAATTAGTAAAATTACCTTTTTGTCAGGGTGGAAGGCCCCATTTAATCCTAAAATTTTTTAAAAATTTTATTGAGTCCGGGGGTTTCTGTTTGCGCAAAGAGCTCAGTTGTACGCAATTGTTTTTTACATTTTTATAAAAAAATTACCTTTTTGCCTGTTCCAAGGCCCCAATTAATCCTTTTTAAAAAATCTCTTTTTCATCGGTGCTTGTTTGGGGCCTAAGTCCTTTTACGCAATTGTTTTTTAAAAATTATTTCCCGTAAAAATGCCGCCTGTTGTCAGTGGTGCAAAAAAGCCAAAATAATCCCTAAAACTTTTTAATACTTCTTTTCACTCTCGTCCAGTTTGGGATAGCGTGCATTTTTACGATAGTTTTTGAAAATATCAAATACTAGTATATTGGGCGTTGTAAATCTCAGGACTAAAAGGGAAAAACATGTTGTTTTTTTGTTACGGTTCTTCCCCAGACTGCATTTACAGTATTTATAAAAACATTCTGTTTTTAAAACCTAGTTGGCCCGTTGGGAAAAGTGGGGTTTTAAAAATAGCGTGATTTGCCCTTTTCAATAAAGATGTCAAAAAAAGTTCATATCTTTTACAAATTTTTTTTTTCGAAAAGGAGCGAAATGCAGGTGGTAAGTGAGCAAAAGGGGGGGGGCAGGGTAGAGGTAGAAGAAGGTGCTCCCCTTCCAGTGCTGGTGACAACCGAACCAGGGATCCGTTTTCAGGACCGTCAAGCTTGTTATCGCTGGGTTTGGGGCCCCGGAATCTCATAACGAACAGCGCACCTCTTTCTTTATAGTTAATGCAACCTGCATCCAGCAGTTTACCTCCCGTCCTCCCATCACGGCCACAAATGTTCATTTCCCCTCTACCGTCCAACATGAAGCAAAGGCAGGCCCAAAATTTAACTCGGTACCCCATGTGGTAAACCCTTTTTGAAGACCTCTTTGATGCAAAATCGTTTGGGGTCAGAAGGCATTTTTTAAAAAATCAAGAGGCCAAAAAGGAAATTTTGTCTGCCTACCCCAATCGTGATGCCATAGAGGAGGAAAGGAAGCTAGTCAATCGGCAAATTCCCGGGCGGCGGCAATGCCTTTCAGTGCCTGTCACTTGCACCCGCACTCCAGGATCGAAAGTCAGGGCGAGAAGTCCCTGGTTGTGTGATGAGACGCGACATTCGGATCCAAACGTGGTCTTTCGCGAATTTTTCTTGCGAAAACCTTATCACTGGGGCGAGGGGAAGACGATGGGGGGAGTGTAGTACGGGTCCCCCCTCAAAAGGGGGAGGGGGGGGGGACACAAGTCCAAAGGATTTTCCCCCAGCCAGATCAGCGGGAAAAAAACCGTTTCCCCCTTTTTCCCCTCGAAAAGGTCCAGGACCCCTCAAAACCCGGGCTTTTTTTGATCAAGCCTTGATTCCCCGCGAGTCATAGCCCCCTTTGCCCTAAACGCATCGTGGGCAAGAATTTAGGTGTTTTTAAAACCCCCAACATTTCTAGTCACATGCAGCGAATGCTGGTTGAAAGGAGGGAAACTTGGCGAAAAAAGGCCCACTTGCCCGGGCTTCCAACCCGTCCCACCTCTGTCCCCGCCTCCTCCTCCCCACCACTTCCAAGACCCAAAATTTCTCAGCTGCCCATGTCTCTCAGGTCTGATCAAGGACCGCCTCCCACTTAACCTCCCCGTGCCCCTTCACCAGCACCACCAGAGACACAGCCCAGTTTCTCCCTTCCACCCCTTTGACCTGCTGCCGTCAGCGGCCAGTCTAGCAGCCAGCCTTCTGTCTACCAGGTTTGGGAGCAAAAAAACACTTTAACCCCAAAACCTCCCCAAAACCAAAAGCTGAAATTTTGGGATTGCCAGGCTTTTGGGGTTGGAAATGTTGCCTTTTCCCTCTGGTGGACACAGATGATTTCCCCCATGTCATGGCCCTTGCCTGCCCCCAAAACCAGATCCAAGCAGGGATTTTTTTTTTCCAGAAAAATTGTCCCTGCCCTGGCCAGGAACGTGCATCTAAAATCTCAAGCCGTTGTGGGGCTCTTTTTCCCGGCAAAATCCTCTGACACCAAACATGGACTTTAAGCACGGCCAAGCCCTATACTCTGTGACAGTCAGGGGTGGCTGGGTGGTGTTTCTGGGGTGACGGTGGCTCTCAGGCTGGCCAAGCCTTAAAACTGCGGGATGGTGCAGGGTTTTTTCCCCCCAAGGTCCATGGTAGCATCACTGCCAAGAAACCAGGCGTGTTGAATTAAAATCTGTCTTGGAGACCATCAACACCCAGTCATGGCGGGGCGGCTTTTTGAAATGATCAAATTTCAAATTCAGGGGCACATAAAAACAAGTGAAACAAAGGTATATGGAATATTTGAAATGCATTACTGCAAGGAAAATAAAAAAAACCTGGTTCTTAGTTTACATTTTTTGATCAAAGATTGTAAAAAGCTCACCCCCCAATAGCGCCCAAAGGGGATCCAGTACGGGAGTCCCTAACACTGAACAGTTCCTCATGGAGTCCTACCTCCTCCTCTTTTTAAAATATTGCGGATAATTCAGAGCAGGGTTCTATCATCCCTGAGTGTTGTAGCCTGAATGGACTCCCTTTGGGGAAAATGTTAGTGTTAGGGGCTCACCTGTACTGGGATCCCCTTGACGGGAAAATTTGGGGGTGAGCTTTAAAACAATCTTTGTCAAAAAAGTAAACTAAGAATCCCCGGTTTTTCATATTTTCCTTTTCATAAAGCATTTTTTATTATTCCTATATACCTTTTTTTTTCACTTAGTTTTTAGTGTGCCACTGATATTTGTTTTAGATTATGGCATTGCCTTTTCCGTGTGACCATGCTTACGTTTTCAAATATATGGATGTGCACAGCCAATTTTGATTTTTAAAGGGTTTTTTTGAAATGAACCGAGCGCGGGCGGGGTGAAAGCCGCCCAAAAGAGGGTACTAAAGACATCCCTTGCCGGGCACACGTCATGAACCTCACGTCCAAAAATTTTCTAAAGCTACCCAGTCTGGACTGCCCGCTGGGAAGGGCTGAGGCTGACTCACACTTCCGCTGTTCCACCCTGGTATCCCTACGGCGCGTTACAGCGCATCGGCCTCCCCGTCAACCTTCATTGTCAAACGTGGCAACAGCGGAAATTCCCACCCCCCACATCCCCACGAATGTCAGCCGCAATGCCATTCTGCAGTACAAAGTACAAAGGGGCCCGAAACAGTGGGGGGACCTCGTTGGACACTCTGAAACAGCAGGTCCCACCCGCGGAGGAGGAGACGCACAGATGCGGACACAGAGCCTTTCTTTCCGTCGAATCCAGAAGGTCCGCATCTACAACTTTATGGGTTCTTCATTAGGCATGGTTGGGGGATCCGGGGGCTAGTGCAAGGCGGTGCCTCGCTCTCATGTAACTTTAAGGCAATTTGGGGGGCTTTTTGAAGCTGAAGCAAGGAAGTGGGGGAGGAGGTGGGTATTCCGGACACCCGACGTTACCGATGCCCTGCCTTGGAAAAAGGGTTGGAAGGTTTTTGGGGGGGGGCGGAGGAGGAAGATGAGGAAGATCAGTTTGCTGTCCCCCTCGACCCAGAGGCTTGGGAAAATTTCAAGGCTCCATCCTCATGATGCTTGGAGCTCCTTTCCACCAAAATTTGATCCCTTTTGGGGGGGGGGGGGGGGGGGGGGGGGGGGGGGGGGGGGGGGGCCCCCCCACCCCCGGGGGGGGGGGCCCCCAGGACTTTTTAAAAAAAAAGAAAAGAGGAATTTTGGGGAAGGGTGTGTTTTTTTGGGGATTAATGGAAAAATTGTTTTTTTGTTTGGGTTTTTATTTTTTAGGGGAAAAATAAGTAAAAGATAGTTTTGAATTAGGGGGTTTAAAAAAGAAGTTTTGAGAATAATGGGTTTTATTTTGGGAAATTTTTTTTAAAAATAAAAGTTTTTGAGGGAAATTTTAAAAAAAATAGGGAATAAATTTGGGGGAAAGATTATTTTTTTAAAAAGTGTTTTGGTTTGTTTAAAATTTTGGGGTTTTTTAAATGGTAAATTGGAAGGTGCCCACGCCTTAAGGTGTAGTCCGCCCTGTACCAGTTCATATTGGCGGACCTTTCAGCAAAGCGGGGGGAGTCATAAAGAAAAACGCCCCGGGCTTTCCACTGATAATGGGGTCGTTTGACTTTCATAAAGATTGATCGGGGTGGTTTCCCCCGATAATGTTTTTGACCCCAATTGACGGGGGGGGGTAAACCGTTTTATTGGGGGGTCTACTTCACTTCCTCTTAAACAAAAGGGCCTTTTAAAAAAAAAATTTTTTAAATGAAAATTTTTCTTACTGAAATTTTTTATTCTCAGTTTCCAAAGGGGAAAAATTTGCTGTTTTGGGGTGAGGGACTTAAAACCCCAATTGAAAAGGGTTTCATGAAAAAACTGTATTCCATTTACTCCATCTTTAAAATTTTTCACAGTAATGGTTTTTGGGGGTCATGTGCTGTGGATACAGTATTCAGGCCCTTTTTGGAACAGAAAGGGGTTTTTAAAGTGGCATTCCCCCCCAAAATTTTTTTAACAGTGGCTGAGAAGTCTTTTTATAAATTTTTTGGGTCATGCTGTGTGAAATACGCTATACTACAGTTATTATAAAAACAAAATTTTAATTTTTAAAAAACATTTGTTTTCACAATTGTCAAAGGGGGGCCAAAGGGGATGTTTTGAATTTTATGGGGGCATGGACTGTCAAAAAAAAGGGTAGGTTTTGGGCACGTTAATGGACACGTGCGTGCGACCCCTGGGTCGCAGTTCCGCCACTAAAAGGGGGCTACAGTTAAAAGCCCCTTTTGCAGATGCCCACCGAGGACCGGGCCCCGGGGGGGAAGAGCCACCTATATTTTGTCATGAGTTATATTATGACACGTTTCAGTAGAGTCTAGAAAGCTGCAAGGGGGCTTTTTATGGGGTGGGTATTTCGGGACAGCTAAGTTTTTTGGGGGGGTGACTGTCCCCACTTCCAGGCCCTGGGTTTCCAGCCCAGTATTGTATAGGAAATTAAAACTTTTTAAGGGGGGCCCCCAGGGATTGGTGCAAAAAGGCAGTTTTCTGGCCCCCAAGCTTTAAAAAAGCCGGGCCCCAGGAGCTAAAAGTTATTGGGGAAAATTTGCCGTTTTTTAAAGGGGGGCGTATAGGTTCCCAAGGCCCGGGTTTTTTAAGTTTTTATTTTTTAATAGTCAAATAAAAGGTTCCATGAAACTTTAAAAAGGCGGGGTTTTTTAGGCCCCATTTGCAGGGTTTTAGGCAAGGTTAAAAGGCGGCCAAATATGCCCCCCAAACGCTATTGTTTTTTTGGTTTTAAAATTGCCCCATAGGCAAATTTAAAAAAATTGGGCAAAAAGGGGATGGGTCCTCCATTTTAAAAGGGCAGGGTTTTTAAAAACCCCGAGGAAAAAAGGGTGTAAAAATTTCCCTAAGTAAAGGGAGGTAAGCGGATTAGGTTTTCAAAGGCAGGGGTTTGGCCCTTTACCCCCGCAAGCAAATTTTTAACACGTTGATAAAACAAGAAAAAAAAAGCAAAAAAAAAGGCACTGAGTGGAAAGAAGCTTAAAACACCAGCATTACCAAGTGAAGCTCAAATTTGGTCGCATATATGGAGGGGCAACACTCTGTAAGGCAAAAATTTCTCAAACGTACCCAGGCTTGACTGTGTACTGAGGAAACTGGAGGTCTTAGCTGCACTTTCCCCTTCCGCACTCTCTTTAGCATGATGTTTTTGTTGCTCGTAAATAAGGGGGGTTTTTGCCTGTTTTTGATGCGACCCAGCCCCCGGCCTCAACCCCCCCTTTTTTTAAATCCGGCCCGCACTGAACCGCGTGTTTCCACTTTACAGCCCACTTGCCCACTCTGGGGTCTGGGGGTTTTGGGGTCATGCTGCGGTCCAGCAGGTATAGTCAAAGTCCATTCAACTAAATGGTGTTCAAAGACTACGATATACTCGAGTAAAACCACCCGAGTATAACGAGGCCCTACTTTTTTTCCCCAAAAACCGGAAAACTTATTGACTCGATAAAAGCCTAGGGGGAAAAAACCCGTGGGGTATGGAATTTTAAAATAAAAACCCGAAACCAATAAAATTAATAGGCTTTAATTCCCCCATAGGCAATATAGGCAGTTTAAGTCCCCCAAAAACAATAAGGCAGTTTAATGTCCCCCATAGGCAGATATAGGCTGCTATAGGCGTTTAAAATCCCCCAAGGGTGGGTTTTGGCACTAAGCCCCCCCGGCAGGAAAAGGCAGGGTAATTGCCCCCATAGGCAGGTTATAGGCAGGTATAGGTCCTCATAGGCAGGGTATAGGGAGGTATAGGTCGTTATAGGCAGGTATAGGTCCCCATGGCAGGCTATAGGCAGGTATAGGCCCCCCTAGCAGGTATAGGCAGGTTATAGGCAGCTATATGTCCCCCTAGGCAGGCTATAGGTAGGTAATTGCCCCCATAGGCAGGTTATAGGCAGGTATAGGTCCTCATAGGCAGGGTATAGGCAGGTATAGGTAGTTATAGGCTGGTATAGGTCCCCCTAGGCAGGTATAGGCAGGGTATAGGCAGGTATAGGTCCTCCTAGGCAGGGTATAGGCAGGTATAGGCAGTCTATAGGCAGTCCAACACGTTGAGTAAAACAAGAAAAAGAAAGCCAAGAAAAAGGGCACTGAGTGGAACAGAAGCGTCAATCACCAGCAATCACCAGCATTACCAAGTGAAGCTCAATTGGTCTGCACTCATATGGAGGGGCAAGCACTCTCGTAGAGGCAAAAATTTCTCAAGCGCTACCCAGGTCTTGACTGTGTACTGAGGAAGGCTGGAGGTCTTAGCTCGCACTTCCGCTTCCGCACTCTGCTTCAGCATGACTGTTTTAGTTGCTGCGTCATAAGGGCATTTTTGCCATGTTAATAGATGACGAACACCAGCCCTGGCTCTCACCGCACCCATTGTAACTCCGGCCCTGCTAGCTGAACCTGCGTGTTCCACGTTTACAGCCTCACTTGCCCACTCTGTGGGTCATGCGGGTTTTGGGGTCATGCTGCGGTCCAGGACAAGTATAGTCAATGTCCAGTTCAACTTAAATGGTGATTCAAAGACTACCGTATATACTCGAGTATAAGCCGACCCGAGTATAAGCCGAGGCACCTACTTTTGCCACAAAAACCGGGAAAGCTTATTGACTCGAGTATAAGCCTAGGGTGGAAAACGCAGTGGCTACTGGTGAATTTTAAAAATAAAAACAGAAACCAATAAAATTACATAGGCAGTTTAATGTCCCCCATAGGCAGATATAGGCAGTTTAATGTCCCCCATAGACAGATATAGGCAGTTTAATGTCCCCCATAGGCAGATATAGGCTGCTATAGGCAGTTTAATGTCCCCCATAGGCTGGTTATAGGCAGCTATATGTCCCCCTAGGCAGGCTATAGGCAGGTAATTGCCCCCATAGGCAGGTTATAGGCAGGTATAGGTCCTCATAGGCAGGATATAGGGAGGTATAGGTCGTTATAGGCAGGTATAGGTCCCCATGGCAGGCTATAGGCAGGTATAGGCCCCCCTAGCAGGTATAGGCAGGTTATAGGCAGCTATATGTCCCCCTAGGCAGGCTATAGGTAGGTAATTGCCCACATAGGCAGGTTATAGGCAGGTATAGGTCCTCATAGGCAGGGTATAGGCAGGTATAGGTAGTTATAGGCTGGTATAGGTCCCCCTAGGCAGGTATAGGCAGGGTATAGGCAGGTATAGGTCCTCCTAGGTAGGGTATAGGCAGGTATAGGCAGTCTATAGGCAGTCTATAGGCAGCTATGGGCAGGCTATAGGCAGGTATGGGCAGGCTATAGGTCCCCCTAGCATGTATAGGCAGGCTATAGGCAGGTATGGGCAGGCTATAGGCAGGTATGGGCAGGTATAGGCAGGTATAGGCAGGCTATAGGTCCCCCTAGCATATAGTTTATAGTTAGGTGTAGGTAGGATTTTAAAACAAAAAAAAAACACTTACCTGGCTCCCCGCTGCTCCGTCTCCCTCGTCGCTCCGCCTCCTCACTGTCCGGCCTTCCGCGCGCTCTCCAGCATCTTCTCAGCACAGGCGGGTGATGTCATCAGACTGCGCACGCAGCGTGATGACACACGCTGCCTGTGCCGGAAACTCCGGACAGCCGCGAGTCTGCGGCCGCCTGGAGTCCACTGCGGAGCACGGAGCGCTTGCTCTCTGCTCCGCAGTGGTGTCCCTTCACCTATATGCGCTCCGGAGGAGTCGCATATAGGTGAAGGGATCGCTGACAGTGCCCGGATCACCGCAGCGTCCAGACACTGTGCACTCAATCGGCATTCAGCTATATGCGCTCCCTGAGGAGCCGCATATAGCTGAAGTGTCCCTGCCGGCACTCCGGCCATCGCAGCGCCCGAGCGCCGACAGTGACTCAAGTATAAGCCGAGGTTGCATTTTTCAGCACATTTTTTGTGCTGAAAAACTTGGCTTATACTCGAGTATATACGGTACTTTCTTCCGGCACTTTTAAATCTGGGGGTCATGCAGGTTTGGAGCTCATGCTGTGGCCTAGGACAGGGATAGTCTATGTCCAGTTCAGCTAAAATGATGGTTTAGATAATACTGCCTTCTGGCACTTTTTAATTTGTGGGTCATGCAGGTTTAAGGGTCATGCTGTGGTACAGACAGGGTTTGTGAATAGTCTGTCATTTTTTTTTCTGGGGACTCTTGTTGCCAAATTTGTCTTGCCTAAGATGTGCACATATCCAGTTTGCTGTTTTGTGGATGTTAATTCCAGCTTTTCACCCCTGTTTGGGTGTAAGAATGAAGCTGTTGTTCCTCTCCCATTAGACTTTAATGATCATCGGCAATAATCTGTTTTCGACTATCGGCTATTGGCATGATAATTGACGATATCGACTATCGAGCCGATAACGATAGTTGACACAAACGCTCATCACTAGTCATAATAATGTGACTTAACTGTGTATTATCCTACAGAGTTCCAATCAAATATAACGCTTTTTAGTAGGTAACACCTAAATTAGTAGCAATGTAACTATTCTGCATGTCCTTGCTCCAGTTGACCAGACTAATCCTTTCAGCATAGCAGATTTTACCAATCTTTAACTCCACTCACCTTCTCCTCTATCATTTCTACATTTGTAGTTCTGTCATAGATGTAATGTAATCTTTCATAAATTATCTTCTTTTTTTACAGTTTTAACTTTTTTTTTCAATATTATATTTAGAGATGGGCGAATTGATTCTAACGAAGTGGAATTCGTTTAGAATTTCAGGAAAACTTCGGTTCTGAACGAAGTCGAAGTTTGGGGTAACTTCGGTTGGTGAACGAAGTGTGCTTTTCATTGATAAAATGGGCTGCGAGCACATGGCGTTTCATGGGGCAAAGAACTCTGGGAGGAAGAAGGGCATACCCTGATGACATGTGCAGAGATGAAGCCAATCAGAGTCCGGCAGGATTCTGTGTTGTCACCCGCACTATAAAATTTCCGGGGCGCGACGCTGGGAGCTCATACCGCTTCATTGTACTGATCAGGGAAGGTGCTGCCGCGGCTGATTGTTACTAAAGAATGATTTTTATACAGCGATTTTTTTTGGGGTGTCTCAGCTTGTCTCGAGACTGCTTCTTTTTACGTTCTATTTCTAATTTTTTGCGGTATTGGATCTGAAATCCGTGTGCGTCCACTGCAGCTGATATACATTTAAATCCTATTGCTCACAGCACATTGAATATCAAGGGGGATCTAAGCCAGTTCCTGTTGTATTTATTTAAAGAAACAGCGTTTTTTACAATAACAAATTTCCCCTTCATTTTTGGCTGCTCATTTCTTTGGCGCAATTTCCATCCAGGGGTTAATTAAGTGTTGTTATTTAGCTGTTTGGGGACTCCCAAAAAACCGTCATTTTCAACGCCAAAATTTTTTTTTACATTTTTCCTGTAGCCTAAATTCACAAGCAAAGGTTAATTACAATTTTATCTCTTTGTTTGTGTGGCGTAAAAAACCTGCAAATTGTAACACGCTACAAAGCTAGTAGTTTGGTGGTGGCTCAATTCTTTGGCACAATTTTACATCCAGGGGTTAATTAAGGGGTTGTTATTCAGCTTTTAGTGACTCCAAAAAAACCGTCATTTTCACCGCCAAAATATATACATTTTTTCCTGTAGCCTAATTCACAAGCAAGGTTTTAAATTTCAAATTTTTTTCTCTTGTTGTGTGGCGTAAAAAAAACCGCATTGTAACACGCTACAAAGCTAAATGTTTGTGGTGGCTCAATTCTTTGGCGCAATTTACATCCAGGGGTTAATTAAGTGTTGTTATTCAGCTGTAGTGACTCCAAGAAACCAACATTTTCAACGCCAAAATATATATATTTTTCCTGTAGCCTAAATCACAAGCAAAGGTTAATTACAATTTTATCTCTCTTTGTGTGGCGTAAAAAACACCGCATTGTAACACGCTACAAAGCTAGTAGTTTGTGGTGGCTCAATTCTTTGGCGCAATTTACATCCAGGGGTTAATTAAGCATTGTTATTCAGCTGTGGTGACTCCAAGAAACCGCCATTTTCACCGCCAAAATATATACATTTTTCCTGTAGCCTAATTCACAAGCAAAGGTTAATTACAATTTTATCTCTTGTTGTGTGGCGTAAAAAACACCGGGATTGTAACCGCTACAAAGCTAGTAGTTTGTGGTGGCTCAATTCTTTGGCGCAATTTACATCCAGGGGTTATTAAGCGTTTGTAATTCAGCTGTGGTGACTCCAAGAACCGTCTTTTTCACCGCCAAAATATATACATTTTTCCTGTAACCTAATTCACAAGCAAAGGTTAATTACAATTTTATCTCTTTTTGGTGTGGCGTAAAAAAAACCGCATTGTAAACGCTACAAAGCTAGTAGTTTGTGGTGGCTCAATTCTTTGGCGCAATTTACATCAAAAGGGGTTTAAATAAGTATTTTTCTGCAGTTTTCACTCAGTAAAAGAAACTTTGTTTTTCACCGCCACAGAAGAAATTCTGTAGCATAATTCATATCCGAAGGTTAATTAAGCCTTTACATTCAGTAAAATACACAGAGTTTTTAAACGGCAATAAAAAGTCAATTTTTCCTGCCCAAATTTGTGGGAGCGCAATTTATATCCAAGGGTTACCAAGCTTCTTAGTGGGTTCATTTGGAGTCAAATGGGTGTGTTATTTATCATATTACAGATATTTTTCATCCAAACAGTGTCTGTACATTTTAGAACAAACAGTATGTCCCGACGAGAGGTGGCAGGCTCTTCGCCTGCAAGTGGCAGAGGCACAAATATTCCGGGAGTTTGGCCCAGGTCGCAGCACAGCAAGGGGACGTCGCACAGGGGTCACTCGGTGAGGGCCACAATTGTGCTGGTCATCTAGCGGCTGTGTTGCTAACTAGCAACCCAAGGGTTCTTGATTTGATATAGGTCATCCACTTCCTCCCCGATGACATCTGACAACCCCAGCCCAAAAGTCGGTGGGGGAAAGTCAGGCACAAACCCCGGTTGGCATTACCCGGGAGGGGTCAGCGGGCCCTCACCTGTCCTCAAAACCCCCCCCCTGTCCCATCCGGTTCCCTAGCCAGAGTCTCTATGTGGTCTGGGCTCAGGCCACTATTTAGCGAGGTTTAACAATTTGAGGAGGGCAGTCAGCAGTACTTGGCAGCTAAGAATTGGGGCCATTACCCCCTGCTTCTTGCATTTGGCGGAAAAGTATAGATGTTGAGAGTGGCATGGGAGGTCATGTTGTGAGGGGTCAGCCTCTGCATACCAAGACCGGTGATGAGGACAGCAGTGACGATGAAAACACAAATAGATGATGATGTACCCGGGACCGCACTTGGGAGCCGAGTGAGGCAAGGGCTTCATCATCTTCAGGAGAAGAGGGCGTCAGCTTGCGCGTCGGCAGCGGCGCAGCCAGCAAGTGGGTCGTGTGGCCGTGAGTCAGCAGGATAGCAGCAGTGTGAGGTTGGGACCCAAGCGGCCACAGGGTAAAAAACCCGCTTCGCAGGTCCAGAAATTAGTGGCACAGGGGCCTCAGCGAGGCAGCGACGGCAAGTTAGTCACTCAGTGCGGAGCGTTGGCGGTAAAATCGATACTCGGCGGTGTGGCAGTTCTTTGCTAAGACACTGGAGGAGCCGGGAAAATGGGGATATGCAGAATCTGTGGGCAGGAAAGTGATGCGTGGCCAGGGAGCTAACGTTGGACCTGCATCAACAACTGCCGCGTCACCATCGGTGGGCCCGGGAGAAACGTTGGGTCAGATGTGGTGGTCCATCCTGCCGCCGCAGCAACAGCAGCCAGCAGCAGCGCCCAGTGGCACGCATGCCATTGCAGCCAAATCAAGGCTCCCCACCTCTGCAGAAGGGAGCTGTTTCTCTTTGACATCATCGCCCAGTCCGATGCTCCTGCTCCTCGCTACTCATGGCGCCAGCAGTCGTTCAGCGAGGCGATTGCAAAGAGGGCAATAGTATGCGTCAACCATCCTAAGGTGCAGCGCTGACCATGCTACCTGTCCAAGTTGTTGGTACTGCAGTCCCTCCCTTTCCAAAAAGGTGGATCTGCACCGTTCAGAGAACTAATGGCTTGTGCCGAGCCGAGATGGAGAGTTCCAAGTCGTAATTTCTTTTCCAAAAAGGCCAAAATACCAGCACTTCAAAAAACATGTAGAACAGAAGGTGGGCCAGTCCTTGAGCTTATCGGTTTGTTCCAAGGTGCACGGCAGCGCGGACATTTTGGAGCTGTAAAAAAGGTCAGGGCCCAGTACATGTCCTTTACGGCCCTGGGTGAATGTGCTTCCAGCCCAGGCACACCACAACTTGGACAGGAGACGACGCTTTCTCCTCTACTTTGTAAAACTGTGGCTCTCCCAATGTCCGCCATCCTCCTCCCCCACCACCATCTCAGCCTCCAAAAGTATGCTCCATATCCCACATGGGCCGGGGGTGTCAGCGTTCTACACCTGGCTTGCCTCGGCGAACGAAGTCCACAAGGGGGGAACTGTCGGTCTGCAGCAAGAAATCGTTGTGTGGCTTTCTCCGCCCCAAACTGAAAATGGAACCATGGTGACGGACAAGGGGGGAAAACATGGTGTCCGCGCTGCCCCGGGAGGGGAGGTCCATGCCCCGAGGGCGCACGTGTTAAATTGGGTTTGTGAAAAGGTTCCTAAAGCTTCCCCCGATCTTTAGAAGTTTTGAAAATGGCCGGAACTGTGCATGCCTTATCCATTTTAAAAACCGGAAACCCCCTCCTTAGTTGCAGCGGCAAACGGCCCCCCCCAACACACTTGATATGCGAGTTTCCCCCGTTGGAATTCCAGCCTGAAAAATTTTTGGGGCCCGACTTATGAACGAGAAAGGCCTTTACGTTTTTGGAGATCCGCAAAAGGAGTATCCCCTGTGTAACTTTGAGTCACCCCAAGGGAGTCATGGTGAACCTGCGTTTTTTGGGCCATTCGAGGGGCCAAGTTATTCGCCAGGATAGGGATAAATAATGTCATTCCATGCTTCTGTCCGGAAACAGAGCTGAAAAATTGTTGGGGGGGGACTGGAGCGTGGCGACTACATCTCGCGGCCCATGAGTCTTTTGGGGGACTGAAATGGGGAGGGGAGGGGACATTGGAGCGAAGCATTGTCGGTGAAATGAGTGGTTTTTTCTCCCCGGGTGACAAGAGAGGGGAGCAGGAGCAGCTGGAGAAGGTAGATGGAGATGAGGAAGACGGGGCAGATGACCCGAAGACCGTGGGTATCGTGGAGATGGAGGGGGGAGCCCTGGGAGTCACTTGTGCAGGGGCCCCCGCAGCTGCTGATTGCCGGGGTTAGTGACAGCCGAATGAGCATGGCGAGGAATGCTCGGGTCTCCACCCTTTTGGACCTCGTTAGGGTCCAAAATGGGACCCTTTTTTCCCCAGCTTTTTGGGGGAGGAAAAAATAAAATACTATGGGAAAATCCTCCGTAGTCGTTGACCGCTCCCTATGGCAGCTCGTCCCTTCTGACAGGTCTGAGGGGGGGTTTTTTCAGCGCTCACTACGTATCTCCCGCGGTGCGGGGAAGGGGGGGGGGTCGGACCCATACAGCTCCATCAGCAGCAACCAAAGTCTGGGTAAATGTGAGAGCTTCCTTCACCTGCCTAGTGAGGAGGGCAGTCGCCGCAGCAGCAGAGGACCTGGAGCAGACCCTGAACAACGGTGGTGGCTTCTTGGCAGCACTTGCCACCCAGTTAGAAGATCCGCTGGACTACTGGGGGCCAAACTGGATGTGTGGCCCCAACTTGCCGGTTTGCATGGAGAAGCTGTCCCCCCCCCCCGGCCCGTAGGGGGGATCGAGTGGGTGTTTAGTGCGGCGGGGGCCATCGTTACCCAAAGGAGAACCGCTTGTCCACGGGAAATGTGGAACAATGACCCTTTTTTTAAGATGAATTTAGGCATGGATCGGCCAGGATTTCCCCCACACCAATGCCTTAGGCGTCAGTTACATCAGCATGCGCCCCACCCAAAAAGTGAGAAATGGTCTGGGGCAAAACTGCCTGCCTCAAACCACTATTTTGTGCGCCACCGCCGATTCCACAAATCTTCTGCAGTTTTTCCATCTGACCAACCATCTTTCAGGGACTGGGATTTCCCCCACCTCCCCACCTTCATTGTGCATGTTGACTTTATGCTGCTGCTGTGGCTGCTGCCGTGAATCCACATGTGTCATTGTGCCACCTCTGACTATGTGTTTTTGCCGCCGTCACCCCCCCTCTCTGTATTTTGCCCCTCTGTGGCCTTTCCCGTTTTTGCCACTCCAGAATGTCATTGTGCCCCTGTCTGACTCAGCTGCTGCCCGTCACCTCCATTTTCTTCATTGTGCCAATCTTGGCCCTACTTTTTGCACCCCCAGAATGTCATTGTGCACGTCTGACTCAGCTGCGCTGCCGTGACCCCACACTTGTCATTGTGCCAATGCCGACCTCATGCTGCTGCTTGGCTTCTGCGTGACCCCCCCCCTGTGTCATTGTCCAAAATTTGGGCCTACTCCCGTTTTTGCCACCCAGAATTATTGTGCCACTGTGACCCCATGTGTGTGTGGTGCTGCCGTGACTCTAAAATGTGTCATTGTCCCACTCTGTGTCTACTCCTTTTTTGCCACCTCCGAATGTATTGTTCCCCTGTCTGACCTCATCTGTGTGTGGCTGCTGCCGTGACCCACAACTGTGTCATTGTGCCCTGTCTGACCTCTGTGTGTGTGGTGTGCCGTGACCTCCCCCAAAAGTGTTTTGTCCCCCTCTGTGGGCCATCTGTTTTTGCCCCCTCCAGAATTTGATTGTGCCATGCCTGACCTATGTGCTGGTGGCTGCTGCCGTGACCTCCACACTGTGTCATTGTCCACCTTTTGGCCCATCTGTTTTTTCCCCTCCAAGTCTTGTGCCCCGTTTACCCCATGTTGCTGGGTGCTGCCCCTGACCTACACACTGTTCATTGTCCCCCCTTTTGGGCCTACTTGTTTTTGCCTCTCCAGAATGTGATTGTGCCCCTGCCAGACCTCCTGCTGTGCTGTGGCTGTGCCGTGACCTAACACTGGGAAATTTTGCCACTCTCTGACCTCATGCTGTGCTGTGGTGTCCTGCCTCCACACTGTGTCATTGTCCCATTCTGTGGCATACTTCTGTTTTTTCCACTCCCCGGATGTGATTGTGCCCCTGCCTGACCCCTGTGTGCTTGGCTGCTGCCGTGACCTCCACAATTGTTATTGTCCCACCCCTGTGGCCTACTCCCGTTTTTACCACCTCCAGAATGTTTTTGTGCCCACTGTTTGACCTCATGCTGCTTTTTGTGGCTGCTGCCGTGCATCCACACTGTGTCATTGTCCCACTCTGTGGCCTACTCCCTTTTTTTCCACCCCCAGAATGTGATTGTGCCCTGTGACCATTCTGCTGTGGGCTGCGCCGTGACCTAACAGTGTGTCATTGGCCCGTGTCTGCCTCATGCTGTGCTGTGGGGGTGCGTCGTGACTCCAACTGTGTCATTGTCCCACTCTGTGGCCTATTCCCTTTTTGCCACCTCCAGAAAGTCATTGTGCCACGTCTGACCTCATCTGTGCTGTGGCTGCTGCCGTGACCTACACACTGTGTCATTGTGCCCCTGTTGACCTCATGTGCTGCTGTGGTGCTGCCGTGACCTACAAGTGTCTTGTGCCCCTGTTGCCTCAGGATGCTGTGTGGCTTGCGTACCCACCAAAACTGTCATTGTGCCCCGTCTGACCCATGTGGCTGTGGTGTGCCTGACCTAAACCTTCATTGTGCCCCTGTCTGACTCATGCTGCTGCTGCCGGGCCTCCCATGTGTCATTGTGCCACTCTGTGGCCTATTCCTGTTTTTGCCCCTCCAGAATGTCATTGTGCCTGTCTGACCTCATGCTGTGTGGCTGCCCCCGTCACCTCCCCCACTTGTAAGTTGCCACCCCGAGTTCATTTTTTTTTTTCCAGCTTTCTTGGCAGGGCTTTTCGGAACTTTCCGCTTCAGTTTTTTGGTCAGTTTTTTCCTTTAAATGCCCCGGGAAAATTTTTTAGTGAAGCGATTCTAAGAGCGGCGGCAGTCATGTGCGTGCTATAAAATACAACATTGTTGAAAACCAAACCCGCTCCCTCTGCTATTTAAGCATGGCATATTTTACGCACCCTGCAGGCTCTGTGCAGCCTGGAAATAGCTGTTTTTTAACATGATTCATCCCGAAGTAATTCGGAACAAAGTTATTTTTTGCCGAGAAATTCGGCGAAGTGAACGAAACGAATTTCGGGAAATTCGCCCATCTCTAATTATATTACAAAATTTTAATTAACATTGCACCAAACTTTGCAGCTTTGGAGTGGTAAATTTCGGTGATATGATGTGCTGCACAGAGTATTTATCGATGTGTATTATGCTGTTGGTGCCTCCTTGAGGTATCTAATTCTTGTAGGCGAAATGCTTCTAGTGAAATACCCTCATAAGAGAGCTTCTAATGCTGCATGATACCTCCAGTGTTTCTTCATGAAGCTGAAAATATAGCAAGGTATAGCTAGATATAGGAGCTATAATGCACAGGTCTTGAATATAGCCATGTGCATCTCATGCACCCATCTTTTTCATTTATAAATAAGTCTTCAATAGTATGGCAGCTATAGAAATAACTTTACAAAGTAATTTTTTGTTTAATATTTCAATGATTACAATAGGTTCCAAGTCAGATTTTCTCTGCATGTTTCTAAAATGATCAGCATCCCATGAATTAGGCACTTACGTAGTCAAAACAAGATGCACAGACTGTGAAAAGGCTCATAGCACCTCTGGAGAGCAATACAAAAATTCCAGATTCAAAAACATTCAGTCTTGTATAAAAATGCATCAACTTATTTATTTAACTCCTTAATGCCGAGGCCTATTTTTTTTTTACATTCGTTATTCCGTCCTCGCCTTCCCAGAGCCATAACTTTTTTGTTTTTCACCTACGTAGAAATATGAGGGCTTTTATTTAGTGGGACCAGATGTACTTTCTAATGGTGTTATTTATATTACCATAGAATATACTGGGAAATGGCAAAAAAATTCTAAATGAGGCAAAATGTGAAAAAAAGTACTTGTTTGCAGGATTTTTGTTTTTACGACATTCATTCTTCGGTTAAAGTGATGTATTATCGATCAATCATAATATCCTGATGGAGGCTCCTCCTCATTTCTCCCCCATGAGCGACAAGTTGATTTTGTTGACTCTTATTTTTCTCTATTGGCTGACCATAGTTCATTGTTCTCAGAATAGTTTTTGTTTTAAACAGTTGTATTTTATTTTCTTCCAATGGCAGTATCCCAATACACTGCTATGCTATAAGATTCATATTTTCAAGCGCTTACTTATCATGTAAGAAGTGCTGTATTAATTTCAGACTGAAGAATACTGCTGTCATAATACTTTATTAGTCTTTGCTCTATCTATGTAATGACAAATGATGAAGTTCTTCAAGGCAGTGGGTTTGGATTGTATAATTGTATAACCATACAGATTGTATAATCTGTTTGTACTAATTTCATGATTGGCATTATCTGGCCATTTTACTATTGACATGTTATACTGTTTGTTGACTTTTCAATAAAGCTTTTGAATACGAAAAAAAAGTGATGTATTATCGGCATTCTACAGGTTGATACACACCTGGCATTACCAGATATGTAGGGTTTCCATTATGTTTTGGTACCGTAAAAAAAATTCCAAATATTTTAATTTTCTGTGACCAATAACTTTTTTGTACTAACACCTGTTGAGGGTGCATTTTTTGCGGGCTGAAATGTACTTTTTATTGTTAGCAGTTTGGAATGTATGAGACTTTTTTGATTAAATTTATTTCAATTTTTATGGGATGTGAAATGACCAAAAATATGCAATTTTAGCGCTTGGAATTTTTTTCTTCTACGATGTTCAGAATATGGGATGAGTGATGTTATATTTTAATAGATCACACTTTTTCGCACGAAGCGATACCAAATATGTGTAACTTTTTTATTATTTAATTTTTTTATTTGTAAAATGATGAAAGGGGAGGTGATTTGAACTTTTTACATTTGTTTTACACTTTTAAACATTTTTTTTTTACTTTAATTTTGATTCCCCCTACAGTGCTTCACCACTAGGGGGCTTGATCATTTCTACAGCCTAATGTATTGTATATACAATGCATTAGGGTGTACAAAGATGGCAGAAGTGGGGAAATCGAAGGGGCTATAACTTTGCAGCCATAATAGCGGTGTCTACGGGGGTTAAACAGCGCAGGATGGCAGTGATACTGCTACAAAGACTCTTATCGGCATCAGGACATATCCATACTGTATGTCCAATGTCGGTAAGGGGTTAATTAAAATACTACAAACTATAGTAAATGACAATGATCCCATAATGATAATGTAAAAAAGCTGAGGTAGCCCCAGCAACATAGCCAAAGTTATTTCCCGCCAGCACCTTGGTTTGCTTTGTTGAGGTACCAGGGGAGTAGGGTGTAATTTAAATAATCCTTTTTACACTACATAGTATTACACAAATTTTCATAGATATTGTATAATATATTTTCATGGGACAACACTGAAGATATGAAACTTTGATACAATCTAAAGTAGAAAGCGTACAGCTAGTATACCAGTGTAACTCAACACATAGCCATCAATATCTTAAACCACTGGCAAGTACACCCCTAAGTGAAAATGGACAAAATGTCAATATTTTGTGAAGCCACCATTAATTTCCAGCACTGTACTCAACTCTCTTGGACATGGCATTCACTACAGCATCATAGGTTACCACTGGAATTTTCTTCGACTCCTTCATAATGACATCATGAACTGGTGGATGTAAGAGACCTTGCACTCCTCCACCTTTCAGTTCATGATGCTCCACAGATGCTCAATAGGGTTTAGATCTGAAGACATGCGTGGCCAGTCCAGCATCTTTTCCCTCATTTTCTTTAGCAAGATAGTGGTCATCTTGGAGTTATGTTTGGGGCTGTTATAATGTTGGTAAACTGCCCTGCAGTGCAGTTTCTGAAGGGAGGGGATAATGGACTGCTTCAGTATGTCACAGTACATCTTGACATTCATGGTTCCCTAAATGAACTGTAGCGCCTCACAGCTGGAAACACTCATGCAGCCCCAAACTATGACACTCTCACCACCATGCTTGACTGTAGGCAAGACTCCCTTGTCATTGTACTCCTCACTCGGTTGCCATCACACATCCTTGATACCATCTGAATCAAATAAGTTTATCTTGGTCTCATAAGACCACAGGACATAGTTCCAGTAATCCATATCCTTCATGTACTTACCTTTAGCAAACTGTTTATGGTTTTACTTGTGTATCATCTTTAGACAATAGCCATGCAGACCAATTTGATGGACTGTGTGGCATATAGTCTGAGCACTGGCAGGCTCCCCCCACCCTTTTAACCTCAGTAGTAATGCTGACAACACTCATACATTTATTTTGAGACAATCTCTTGATATGGTGCTGAGCACATGCACTCAACTTATTTGCTCGACCATGGCGAGGCCTGTTCTGAATGGAACCTGTCTTATTAAACCGCTATATGGTTTTGGCCACCGTGTAGTGGTCAGTTTCAGGGTGTTGGTAATCTACTTATAGCCTAGGCCATCTTTATGTAGAGCAACTATTTTTTTCTCAGATCCTCAGACAGTTCCTTGCCATGAGATGCAATGTAGAACTTCTAGTGCCCAGTATGAAAGAATGTGATAGCGATAACACCAAATTTAACACACCTGCCCCCCATAAACACCTGAGATCTTGTAACACTAATGAGTGACATGACACCATGGAGGAAAGTGGCAAATTGGGCACAATTTGTCTATTTTCACATAAAGGTGTACTCACTGTTGTTGTCAGGGGTTTAGACATTCTTTGCTGTGATGAGTATACAAGCTGTACTCTGACTACTTTACATTGTATTACATTGTATTACATTGTATTAAAGTGTCATATCTTCAGTGTTGTCCCATAAAAAGACACAATACGATATTTACAAAAATGTGAGGGGTGTACTGACTTTTATGAGATACTGTATATCTTTGGCTCCAAAAACAACCTTTTAGAAGCGGAATCATTTTTTCATCCTATGAAGATAAGTTTGCATAGAATATCTTGAAAGTGTTCTTCTAGCTCCCTGTAGTTGCTGGCAAGACCTATTCAAATCTACAATTAGTGATAATGAACTTAATTTGTCGCCTTTGACATTTGTAGGAAATCAAAATTATTTGATTTTAGAGAATCAATAGAGAATAAATATGCTTATCACTAATTATAGCATTAAAAGCATTGCATAACAAGGAAAGGCCTCTATAACTCAGATACACTTTGAAATACAAGCCAAGGAGTATCCTTCTTACCTACAGGGCGAAAATCCATCTGCTTAAATGGAAAATATTTAGCAACTTAGGTGTCTGGTTTTATCCAGTTAAGATAACTGCTCTGTTAGAGACATACATTTTACAATACTTTAGGAAGTCATACTAATATTGCATTTTTCCAGCTGCAGCTGGAAATGTTTTGGCTCTACTAGAAAACTTTACATTGAATATACTTTAAAAGTGCCTAATTAGGGATATGGTCTGAAACTCCTTCCTTAAGTACAGTGGGTATTGATTAGCTTCTCTCATGGCTAGTAAAACATAATCTAGCAGGCCTGATTGCTATCTGGGCTAATTTGAGGCTTTGCCATAAAATATCAGACTTATTTATGTCTCTCTCAGTTGCCAATTACAGGCGCTCAGGGCACATTATTCTTTTGTTATTGTCTGTGAACTAGATGTAAAGTTTATTCCTCTAATATTCCATCCGTATTCCTCCATTATATCTCTGCATTCATCTGTCCCTATTCATCATATGAAAATAGAAACAATTAGAGTAAGTAGTTAAAGCTACAGATCCAAAAATTTTCCAGATACTGCAAGAGGTTGCTTTTATAGATTTGACTTTGACATTTTTTGCTTTATTTTCACATAGGGACTGATGTTTCAGCAAACCTTCAATTAACAGTAACTTAAAATTCTTGGAGACTCTCTACAGAAGTGGTGATCAATTTAGGCCTTTTGTGCTTATTTACTACACTACTTAAAAGAGGCACAACTGTATTTGTTATTAGCTCATATAAGAGATCAGCATCAAAGGGGTTTTCCGAGATTTACAGAAAAATCTGGAAGCAGTCAGTGGTCACAACTCTACTGGTGCTTGGACAGTAATGATAAAAGATCCACAACACACACAAGTGTTGTGTTTAAATTAAAGTATATATTTTACAGTGATGTCAGATGTAAAGTCCATACAATTAAATTTAAATATTATTCATTACTGGTACAAAATCCTGAAGGGTCTGGTGATCACAAATTGAAGTGACATTTTGGACACTGTGGTCGTTATTTCAGAAGTAAGTATATCAAGTATTTTGCTAATAACCACTGCCGGCATTGCTCTTGCCACTGCTATTAGCACAATATCTGCTATACTTTATTCTGAAGTACCTATTATAGCCAGCCTGTTCTTCATCTCCTCTACTGGCCACAGTATTCCCATGTCTCCATTATACCATACATTCTACAGTGTCCCGATACATACATATTTAACTCCGATCTCTGGTCCTCCAGTGTGATCTGTATGACTATGTTTGCCATAGTGACCGAAACATCACTTTAATTTGTGACCCTTCAGGATTTTGTACCAGCAATTAATAATATTTGAATTGTATGGACTGTTCACTTGACATCACTGTAAAATATGTACTTTACTTTAAACGCAATGATTGTGTGTGCTGTGGATCTTTATCACTACTGTACAAAAGGTTGACAAATCCCTTCCACAAGCACCCTTTAATCTAACCGTGTGCTGTACATTATATATGTTTACATTGATTTACTTAGGAACAGTGGTAGTGGGAGAGGTGAGTACAAGTTAATACTTTTTATTTTAACTAGTTCCTGACAAAGCCATTTACCCCTCTTCCTGACCAGGCACATTTTTCTTTTCTGTAGTAAATGCAGGTTTTTAACTTTATAGCACTTTCTTGTGCTTCTTCATTCTACTAGTTTTTTGCCTTTTTCATGTGATATATTAGACTTTATTTTTATGTAATTTTTACTTACTTACTCCATCCTTGCAAACTATGTACACCCATACATGCTAATTGTCTATCCCTGGGGCAAGACGGTGTGACATGTCATACATCCAGAAATGTCCAAGCTTGGTTGGAAAAGCTTGAACAAGACTTCCAATCATGTTTGCTCTATGGATCCTGCCCTATTCAGCCTCCAGCAGCTGTGAGATGGAGTCAGCATGGCCCCAGATACCTTTGACAACCTGCCAGGACCTTATCAAGTCGCTCTGAGCCTGTTTGGCTGTTGTCCGTGTTACACACCAATCTGGTTGTTAGCTGGTGGTCATAATGATGTAACTCAACTCTGTAAGAAGCATACTTTAATTTAGATTTTTTTTTACTTTGACATATTAATCAAATCCCAGTTATTTTAAATATTTTATAAAGCATTATATGGAACAGGCAGAACACAAACACTTGCTGTTTTCTTAGGGTAAAATAATATAAATTTGCTGCCTCATACTAAAGCGACAACAGCATGTTTTAATTTAATTGCAACACTCATGATATTCTGCTTGCTTTTGGTAAAAGGGAAATCTTGAGCATATGGTCTATAGATGTTGCTTTTGAAACACAGTGTTGGAGGAGGGTAATTAGTTTCTATCCATTTGAAATGTTGGCAAGAATGGAATGTATCGAGTCCATGAAAGCCTTCTTAGGTATTTTGTGACAAAAGGCAGATCATAACAAGAGTGTCCTGCACTGCCATTAGTTTTCCTTCCATGCATTTGTTTATGCCAAGCATGAGTTCCCCTTTCTTCATCTGAACCTAAGCGGAAATAAGAAAACAAGATCTTCATTTCTTTGCTGAACAAATGATTTATTACACTATGCTGGTTGCTAGCCAAAACATGCAAGAAGGTTGGAGAGCAACATCCTGAGATCAGATGCTTCAGCAATGAGATTTTATACTCGTTGCACAGTAACAGTGGTTTCAAACATAGTGTTATTCTTGGCGTTTCCTCAAGCGTTTTTTAACCAGATGTTGATAAAAGAAATAGTGAGGAACTACAAATGATACTTTTTGCTTTCACCATTTGTCTTCTCTTTTGGAGCTTTTATAGGTCCATGACATTTCTTAAACATTGTCACATAATCTATTCCATAGGGCTTTAAAAATAGTTAAACATTGCATGTTATAGATTGTCTGAATTTAAAAAAATGGCATTGAAAATATTTTTGTACAAAATGCATAAAATTCCTGGCAAATTTTAAAAACAGAGGAAAAAAAATACTGCAAAAAAAAAAAAATGTTTGATGGAAGTCTAATAATTCCATGGTGACTCAGGAGATTAGGGTTTTGTAGCTGCTAATTTAGTAGTAAAGTAGTAAAGACTTTTTACACCTATTGTGTTTTTTACAATATGTCTGTTTTGATATATAATATAACATTTATGACATTCTCAAAAGATATCATCTAGATGACACATTCTTTAAATTATATCCCCCATATCGGCTCTCATAAAAGTTGGATGATATCAAAATAAAATAAAGGGTTTGCCTCTATTTCCAGTAACAGTATCACTATTATCTGTAGACTATATCTGGTATTGCAATTCAACCTAAAGATGGCAATAAACTACAATACAGAAACATAAGCATTGTTTTTGGGAAGGAAAAAATCTGATTCTTTTTCTAATATCAGACAATGCCTTAAACCAAATAAATTCACATAGAAGAAACATAACACAACTGGCCAACAACTATTCTAATGACTTTCCTTTTATTTCCAGCCTATCTATAGCCTTTATACATGTTTGCTGTATTACTTATGCACCTAAGTTCCATAATGCACCAAACACACAGGCGAGGCGTGGTGAACTTTAGACACCATTTATGAGCGCACAAAAACCACTTTTATACATTCAGGTGCATTTGCCACTGAAATGTTGTTTGGACTCTGATAATAAAATGATTATGTGATCGTTTACCACCACTTGACTTATACCATTGTCATAGACTAATCAATCAATTACTCCCTTTGCACCAGTAGTTTTAATCTTATGGATGATAAGGGTATAATAAAAAAGTTCAAAAAGTTCCTTCAGTGGTGCTCCATGGAAGATGAATAGTAACAATCTAAAGTATATGAATGAGATTTGTAAAATATGGCAGATGTTACCTGCATTAATCCATATATGTAAAATCTGCATCAGTCCGGTTCCTTTTAATAAAAAAAAATATATTTCGGACCTATTCAATGGTCCCTCAAGATCCAATATTAATTAGTTTCAGATGGAAACCATTGTATGTGAAACCATAACTCTATTAAAATCTATTAATTGGTTCCAAGGACACAAAATGTGACCCAAACATTATGAAAAATTAAGATGCAAGAAAATTATGCAGAAAACTAGTACAGAGTCCTTACATATAACAGACAAAAACAGCTTCTGGAAATCACTTTCTAATGTTGAGAACAAAATCTTGTTTGGGTCATGTATTTTATACACAATGTACCAGAAAAAAGAAGATGGAGCCACCCTCACCTGATGACCAAAATAGCAGCTTATCATGGCACATCTAAAGAGCAGTACGGAACATGTAGTACCAAACTGTACTCTAGAGAGGCACTACTAAACAGCCATACACTGCATGAACTTCCCTTATACAGAGGTAAAATGTTCATGATAACCAGCTGGACATTGTATCCTGACATTGCATCCTGAAACCACACTCAACATACGATGTCCCAGGAAAAACCATGATGTGTTGAAAATATTGTATCCTGAGGCCATTGTATTTGTCCTGGCTTAGAGCATATTAGAAAGTTGCATTAAACAAAATCTTCTCTAATTTTTTCATTTTTTTTTTTACACAACTTTTTCTATACTGACATTTCTAACACACACTTCACATATGCCTGAGGTGTGCTTAGGATTACATGTGAGGATCCTAATAGATATCCATGTGAAACCTCTTTTATATTCTTTAAAGTTTTATTTTCCATGCACATATGGTTTACATGTGTGTCTTGACATCAGCAGTGTTGCAATAGGAAGCAATGAGTTCATCGTTTACCTGGAATAGTGTTATCAAGAAGACATCCAAAGAAACCTCCAACAAACATTCTTGTTGTGAGAAGCACAGTTATAGTTTGATCAAGTTCTTTCACTCCTGTAAGAAAGAAGATAAGAAGACAGAAATATTACACGGCTAAATGGTTTCACTCACACCACATGTCTACAAAGGTGTCTGGTTCTTGAGTTAAATTTCTTTAGACATTAGTTCTACATGTGAAACAGTTTATGAGGGATCCTTATTTGACACCTGCAGCATTGCAATGCTGTTGAAGAAATCAGTCGATACCTTTTGAGGCTAACTGAGTATATTTGATGATGAGCTTTCGAGAGTACTAGCTCCCTTCTTCAGACATGATGTTATACAAGAAACTGAAATTTCACAGACATTTTACACAAAAAAGACATGGACCTTCAAAAGAAATTTTTAGATCTTTTTAAAATAACAAAATGCAATATAAGCAGAGAAGTCATTTACAACAGGTCAAGAAATAAACAATCTGGAAACTTGTGAGGCATGGCAGAGACATCAGTAATTCCTGCTGTTATCTCTTAGCAATCAGGTCATGATTTGTGGTCCTCACAGTTCACACAGAGTTTGACATGGATATTTAGTCCATGGATGTTTAATCCATTTTGCAGAGTTTCAAAATTTTTGCATTAATTTAAACTCCCACTCCTTTCTCTCCCATAGTGTTTTAAAACGTCCCATTAAAACCACAATCTTCAAATCTTCAATACAGTGGTCCTCTACTAATGATCTAAGCAGGTTACAGACTAAGGGTGCTTTCACATGGAGTGTTTTCTGGTGCATTTTTAATGCGTTTTTGAATACTTTTTTGTGCAAAAAAGGCACAGAAATTATGGCTATGTTCACACGGCGTCTTTCAGGACCTATTTTGGGGCGTTATTGCGCTGCAATGTAACTGTAATAACGGTAATCATGGTTCTCATTGAGAGCTATGATTACCTGCGGCCTTCCCCTTCGTGTATAGAACGCCGTCAGAAAGAAGTGACACGTCACTTCTTTCCAGCGTATACACGGCAGGAATAATGAAAGTGAATGGGGCACCCCAACCCCTGCGCATTAGCAGGATGTGTTCTTCTAAACACATGGCTAGTGTTGAGCGATTACGTTGGCCATCGACATCGGTCGATGGTCTAAAGTCGACCATCATCGACAAGATAGTCGATGGTCGATGGTAGATTATGATCGATGACCATTAAGTCTATGGGAAAAGCAACAACACCTTATTCTTACACCCAGGGCTGGAGAAGCTGGAATTAACATCCAAAAACAGCAAATGGATAGTGCTACATCTTAGGAACACACTTAGGTTATAAAAAGCCACAGAAAAAAACTCACAAAACCATTAACTAAACCTGTCTTGCACCACAGCATGACCCTTAAAACCTGCATGACCCACAAATTAAAAGTGCCAGAAGGCAATATGATTTGAACCATCATTTACTTGAACTGGACATTGAATATCCCTGTCCTGGGAAAGCGATGACCCCAAACCGCATGACCCCCCCTATTTAAAAAGTGCCCGGAAAAAGGAGTCTTTCAACCACCCTTTTTAGTTGAAGAAAATTGATATATTCTGTCCCAGTATGCCAAAACCCA
>JAODAL010019856.1:0-70943 GCA_025379985.1 Phyllomedusa bahiana | reverse complement strand
GGAAAGGGGGGTGTGGTTTCTTCCTAGAAAATGCTAAGGGAGTGGGGAGTGGGGAGCAAGGCTGGGCCTGGAAAAATGGAGAAAACGGGAAACGGCATAGGGGTTTTGTGACGCAAATCAGGACTGGATTTATGTTTGTTTTTGGCTAAAGCAAGCCCGCTTTTTTTTTTTCCTTTTTTTTATAAAACCGATCCCCAATAAACCCGCAGTATTGCAAAACGAAGGACGGCCTCCTTTTGAGTGAATCCCACAATATTAATATATATAAAATTTTAAATATTTATATATATATAATTATATATATATACACCTAATAAAAAAAAAGACCCCAGTTCAAATTCCCAACAACCCAACAATTGTGGACCCTAGCCCAGACATCTTGAAAATTACGTATTTAAAACCAGGCCCTGTAAATACAATGGATTTAAAACCAAACCCTTCTATACCTATAAACAAGCTCCCTTAGAATTATTTACCCCCTATTAGAACTTCTTCCCATTTCCAGATTCTCATAACACTGTAAGCAAAAAAAAAGGCTCATGGGAAAAGAGCTGCAGCGCCCTCTATTGGATGTCTCATTCCACAAGTTACATCCGACTACTAAAACCCTTGCAATTAAAGGATTAATATACCTACTGGGTTTTTAGTTTATTCTGCAGAAACTGTTTTTAGGGGTAGAGTGAACACCGGCGGTAGAGATAGTGGAAAATTTCCTAGTTAGAGAGAGAAAGTTTCTCATTGAGGAGAGGCACCTTGTCGCTATATAGAGACCCACTGCCTTGATACTCCTCATTAATTTAATTATTCTAAAAGACTCATGGGGAAAGGTATTATAAAAAGAGGAAGTGAAGATGGGTTTTCACAGGGGTCATGGGGAAGGCGCAGGGAGGACGACAAAGCTCAGGAAGGGCATGGGCTTATTGAGCGTGGTGGACTTTTTGGCGTTGCTTACCCACCACACATCCCGCCTTTCAACCAAAAATGAAAAATTGCTTGATGCAAGGGCATTCTTTGATTTTTTTTTTTTCCCTCTTGGATGTTGTGGCCCTCTAGGCTTGCAGGACCTACCCGGTAGTCTCATTTTCACCGTGGCCCACAACAGCATTGTGGTAGCCCTCAAAGGGCCATTGGAGGGTGAATAGGTGCCCTGTTAGGGCTGTCAGAGCTGTGTCACCACCCCGGAAATTTCTCACCACTGTGCTAAGCGCTTGAACCCCCCAATGAGGTTTGCCAGATTCTGCCATCGGACCTTGAGTTTGACACCTGTGCCACCTAGAGGATGCACACCACAAGTTGAAAACCACCAGTTACTTTTATAGTGGTAGCAGTAAGCCATGAGCCCAAGTACTTGCTCTTTTCACCCAACTGCATAAAAATGTGTCTCACAAAAAGTGCACATGGATGCGGTCCATCACAAGCTCTCTCCCCTGTGGGACAGATGGCACCTGCAAGGTTTAGGGACAAAAGGTCCACCTTCACTGAAATTTTAGGGAGACCCCAGTGACGAGTCCAATTGTCAACCAATTGTTGATAGGTGGCTCAACCTAGCTCAAGAACTAGGTTGGCGTCTGTGGAGACAGCTGGGGTTACTGTAGGGAAAGGAACCTGATAGCCACATATTCCTCTTAGAGCTGAGGAGGCAAATCCTAAAAAATCATTGTGACAAACAACAGTAACTGAACAGATTGTGATATAAAAAAACGGATTGAATACATATGAGTGTGCGCAATGAATATTGCTCGTACTTCTGGCCGTAATCATAAAGATTCCTCATTTTGTATCAAAATGGTAGGTAGGTAGGTGGTAAAGGGATGTGAAAGCTAAAGTGCAGTGCAAAGTGCTATCGCTCAAGTGGGGTCAAACACCCAGTAGGCAGGGGCATAGCTATTGGGCTGCAGAGGTAGCAGCTGGTACCAGGCTCTGTTGTCTGAGGGAGCCCAAAAGTCCTTCTGCCTCTTAAGAAGAGACCAGTATTGTAAATACTGTAACACATGGTAGGTGTGGGAACCATTCAGAGGTGTTACAAGAATTCATAGGGCCCCATAGCAAAATGAGATGGGGCCCTATCACCTCATAACAGGAAACGAAAACAGCAGCATAAGAAGCAATAATCAAAGGTATAAGTAATACCGCCCTATATCAGGAAATCCACATAGCAGTGCTGGAGAACGGAAAGCCACCAACTATTTGTTCACTGCAAAAAGGAACAATGTTCTTGTATCTGAGTGAGTTCCCTCAACTTCTGGGCCTCATAGCAGCCGCTATGGCTAAGTTACACCCATGGCCCCAGTTCAATATTTGCATTGGATCCAGAACCTTCAAAATACCCATCTGCCAGTGAGTTCTGGAACCCACGGGTCATCACTCCTGGGGCACTTGGTCTCTCAGGCTTTCAGATCCCCTTGAATCCCAGGACTTCTATCCTGGGGCCAGGGTCACCTATAGTCTACATATATCATTCATATATCATACACCCAGAACAGGTGAACCCAGCCTTATTTTCAGGCAGCACTCCAAGAGAAAAAGTTGGAAATGTGGGCTCCTCTAGAATCAAACCAGACTGTGAGGCAACAATCTATAGACAACGTTTAGCGGTTCTTGCCCCTCATCAAGACAAGTTAAAGAATTGCCCGTCATTTAAATGACCCAAATTGTGTATGGGGAATTTTTTATTATTCAATGCTCCATAGGAAAAAAGTGAAGGAAGTCAACGTAGAAAACTATCTCCATATGGGCGGCTCTTCCTTTTTGGAGAAGACTCTGGTATGAGATAATCTCCTTCTTTCTAAAGGAGAGCTAATTTGCATTCTTTTTTTCCCAAGGAAGCTGGGCTCTTAGATTTGCTTCCTCCTACATAGTCATGTAGTTCTACTGCCCCCTGATGACTGTTCAGAGGAACTCCACATCAAACATGAATCACTTTCCTCCTACAATCAATGCCATGACCTGTAGTGCTCATGATGACAATGGGATTTGCGGTACAATGCAGGGAAGGTCTATGGAGATGATACTTGTGGCAAGATAAGAGATGACCGTTCGCGATGCCAGTAATCGGTGGATTTGTCATTCTCCCTCTTACGTTGGATCGTTCTTCTGTGATGTATTAACCAGATGACGAGGGTGACTGTGAAGATTCTTTGTATTGCACAGGCAGAGATGACTTAGAAAGGACTCACACAGTATTGTGAACAATCATCCTATAGGAGGCAAATAAAATCCGTTTTGTCCAGAAACCAACCTACTATTCAGACAGCAATACGGCGGCTCAGGGGTTAGCACTAGGCAGCACAGTGGCTCGGTGGATATCACAGTGCCTCAGTGGTTAGCACTAGGCAATATGTTGGCTTTGTGGTCAGCAACAGACAACACAGGGGCTAGGTGGTTAGCACAGTGCAGAATGGTGGCTCAGTGGTTAGCACAAGGCAACACAATGGCTCAGTGGCTGTCACAGTGCCTCAGTGGTTAGCACATTGCAGCAGGGTGGCTCAGTGGTTAGTACAAGGCAACACAGTGACTCAGTAGTTAACAATAGGCAACATGTGGCTCAGTGGTTAACAGTGCAGCACGGTGGCTCAGTAGTTAGCACTAGGCAACACAGTGACTCAGTGGTTAGCAATAGATAACACGGTGGCTCAGTAGTTAACATCAGGCAACACAGTGGTTAGCACAGAGCAGCACAGTGGCTCAATGGTTAGCATTGTGTAGCACGATGGTCAGTGGTAAGTACTAGGCAGCACAGTGGCTCAGTGGTTAACACTAGACAACCCGATGGCTCATTGGTTAGCTCAAGACAGCACAGAGGCACATTGGTGTTTAGCATAGTGTAGCAAAATGGCTCATTGGTTAACACTAGGCAACATGGTGGCTCAGTGGTTAGCACAAGACAGCATGGAGGCTCATTGGTGGTTAGATTAGTGTAGCACAATGGCTCAATGGTTAACACTAGGCAACATGGTGGCTCAGTGGTTAGCACAAGACAGCATGGAGGCTCATTGGTGATTAGATTAGTGTAGCATAATAGCTCAATGGTTAACTCTAGGCAACATGGTGGCTCAGTGGTTAGCAATGTTGCCCTGCAGAGCTGGTGTCCTGGGTTCAGATATCACCAAGGACAACATCTGCAAGGAGTTTGTAAGTTCTCCCCATATTTGCCTGGGTTTCCTCTGGGTACTCTGGTTTCCCCCACACTTCAAAAACATGATATGACTGATAGGTTAATCTAAAATTCAGATTGTGAGCCCCAATGGGGAAGGGGATCAATGTAAATAATGACATTTTCTGTACAGCGCTATGGAATATAACAGCACTAAATAAAAAACTAAATAAAAAAAAAAACTAAATAGTTAATATATGTATAATTTCATAGTGCATTACTGCTAAATCTATGTAAGAAAAACTGAGGCTCTTAGTGCACATTTTGATCAAACTGTTACTGTTTAATTTTAAACAATTTCATATAGTTGTATTTATTTATTTTTTAGGGTAAGGTAGGGTAATAATGCTACGTAGATTGTATACTGCAGGTTAGTGGAAAGTAGGTGATGACATCCTCCTTTTGTTTCTCTGCCGGGTCCCTTTAGGATATGTGGCTTTGGCCGACAACAAAGGTCATGTCCAGGCTGAAGGGGTCGGTTTTGTGTAATGGGAAGGGTAAGGAATATGGTAAGGTATTGATCTTGCAAAGAAGACATGCTGCAGGTGAGGGGTAGTTGGGTGGTAAATTTCTCCTCTCTAAATATCATTTCTGGATCCCTTCAGAAGATCATGTTGATACTTGAGAGATTCCCGCTTTGCCTCTACAACATTGGTTTTGCTACAAGCTAGATTTTGTTGGGTTGATGACCTGATAACACTAAGGGACATATTTGTTATACCAGTGATGTTGCACACATCAATAGTTGCAGGATTACCAAGGTTCCGCTTGGAGTGTGTTGTTATTGACTCCAGATAATTGGTTTCTTGTCTTTATGGCCCGGTACTGCCCTAATGGGAAGATGGCCTTTGGTGGTGATGTCATTTTTTTTACCAATCCACATTGAGGGCATAACGCCGCAAGAATCCAATTATTATTGTGATCAGCATGCCGCAGATTCCAGCATAGACGGCATAGCTGATATGGTGCTCGAGGTATGCATGGATTTTTTCCAAAATGGTTTCGGGACTTCTCACATCCTCCGCCTCCACGTCAGCTTTTGGTCCTGAATCTAAAACGCGCTTGAATGCCACCTCAATCAAGGAGCCTTCTTTTCCTTCACCCCGTTGTACTTAAAAACAGAAGAGAAAAAGAAGTATGCAGAAGCATGACTGCATCAAAGACAGAGAGGTCATCCGAAAGAGTCTCTTAGGGCACATCCCCACGGCATAGGACAAATATCGGCCGGTTTGCCGGTGTGTCCTGTTTTGCGGCCGTCCCTACGGCGCGGGGGGGGGGGGGGGGGGCGGCCTTTCTCCGCATGAGCCCTCCCCCTTCATTGAGAAGCACAGGGTTCCTCCGAAAACCGGAGGAAGATGGTGCTTCTATAAGTTTGGGCCCGGCGGCAAAACCGCCCGACGGAAAACTCGTGCAGTGGGGACTGCTGCACAGGATTTCCACAGAGCACCATTGTGCTCATTTTCAGCCGGTTTTTAAGGGCGGTCTAAAAAACCGCAAACCGGCTGAAAAACCGTCCGAAAAACCGTGCAGTGGGGACATGCCCTTACTGTAAGAGCATGTTCACACGGCTTATTTGGACGAGGTTTTGGACGAGGTTTTCCGAGCGTTTCCTCACCCAAAACCTCGTCCAAACGCCCCCAGTTCATTTATTGATTCCAATGTAAAACCTTCGTTGTAGTTCACACATGGAGGTTTTTACACCTTCTTTGGAAAACAATGAAAAAGAAATGTCATGTCAATTCTTGAAGCCCTGTAGGCGCGGTTTTTGGTGCGGTTTTGGCCACGTTTTCGCTGCGGTTTTGTCTGGCTATTCATTTGTATGGGTGAAAACCCCGTCGAAAACCTGATCCAAAAAACCCGATTTAAATCCTCGTCAAAAACCTCGTCTGAAGAAGCGTGTTTTAGGCGAGGTTGATGTGGTTTGGACAGGGCTTTGGGCGAGGAAACGCTCCGAAAACCTTGTCCAAAAACATCGTGTGAACATGCCCTAAGAGTAGTGCTGAGGAACCAGGAGCTACTACATATAACTACATAGCCTACCATCCAGAAAATAGAATCTGCGGAGTATGATGTCATCATTGTCATCTGTTAACTCACAGAGATACGTCCCTCTGTGGCTGAGCCTTGTGGGCTCAATCATTATAAACAGGTCTTCTCCAGTGTTGAGGTCTTTGTAGAAACTTAAATCAGTAGCCTTGATCTGAAAGTGAAAAAATTGTTAAAAACAGATAAGATATTAGTCCTGTATGGAGTAGTAACCCCTTAAGCCGAACGCCTGAAAAGTAGTTAATGATTAGAAAATTTTTTAGTTTTTGCCTCCTTGCGTTTCAACAGTGACGCAGTTGGATGAGGCCTCGTTTTATTTGAGATGAGTTGTACTTTATGGGTGAATAGTTTAAGTTCACTTATAAATAATTGCAGAATTTTTTTTTTTAAAAAAAAATTTATTTTTTTTTTTTTTTTTTACACCATTCACATTTCACACTTAATAGCTTGTTAGTTAATTCTACAGGTTATTTTCGGTTGTATGGATACCTAATATGTGTAGGGTTTTTTTTTGTAAAAATGTATGCAAAAATTATTTTTTATGAAATACTTAAATTTTTTTTTTAAATTTTTATTTTTTATTATTTTTTTTTTTTAACTTTTTATGTTTTTACTTTTTTTTTTAAAATTCCCATGAAGGGAGAACTGTTACTTGCCTGCACCTGCCAACGTCAAAAGACGGTGGGCGGTCGTTAAGGAGTTAATACCGTAGTTCCCCAAAAATAAGAGTGGGTCTTACAGGGCTGGGACAAGGTATTATGGTGCCCTAGGCAAATAAACCACACAGCGCCTCCCAATGGAAAATTCAGCCCACCTCATACCTCCTTGCGCTCCCGTTTTTGTCTGGGATGAAGTGGTGCCCTAGACGGTCGCCTATCTATTGTCCTGGCCCTGGGGTCTTATGTTAATTATTGCTCCAAAAGGAGGGCTTATTTTCAGGGGATGTCTTGTTTCTATGATGCTCTGTGCACAATGATGCTTTGTGCACAATGCATATGTCGTGACGGCACAGTAAAAGCAGAACTTTTGACACCACATTGGGAGAAAGCACAGTTTCCTTATAGCAGTCATTCACTCGAGGCAGAATTGCTTGTATGGCCTGACATTCTGGCTGTGAGATGGGCATGCAGCACTATGAGGGGTCTTATTTTGCTGTACTTATTTTTCGTAGAGGCGGCACCAGGGCTGTCCTAAAGCATTACAGGCCCCTGGGCAAAACAGTCTACTGGGCCCTCTCTGAGCACATGACATCACACTAGGCCCATGTCTCTCTTGGGCAGGTAGGTAGGTAGGTCCCCCATTAGGCAGATAGGTAAGCTACCAGTCGATAGGTAGGGCTATTGATAGGTAAGGCTGCAGGTACTAGAGGTAGGGAGGCAAGGACCCAAATGGTTAGGTAGGCAGGGCTCCACAAGGGTAGGTATGTTTGCAGGGCCCCACGTAGATTGGAGCCTAGGAGGATAGGCATGGCCCCAGGTGGGTAGGTAGTTTTACAGGCCCCCACATAGATTGGAGCCTAGGTTGGTAGGCATGGCCCCAGGTGGGTGGGTGGGTGGGTTTACAGGTCGCTATATAGGTAGGTACTGTACAAAAGATATGAAGGCAGCACTTCAAAAATAAGATGTGATTTATTGACCCAACAACAGCAACGTTTTAGCCCTAACCAGGGCTTTATTCAAGCTGGAAAAAAGCCCTGATTAGGGCTGAAACGTCGCTGTTGTTGCGTCAATAAATCACATCTTATTTTTGAAGTGCTGCCTTCAGATCTTTTGTACAGTATTATTAGACCGTGATCCTGGTCTTGAGGGCTTGCACTCTATTTCTAATCTACAAATTTTGCTGTTGAAGGGTTCTTGGCTATATAGTTAGGAGCCTAAGTTAGGAGCCTAAGTAGGAGTTAGGAGCCTAAGTAGGTAGGCATGACCCCAGGTGGTAGGTAGGTTTACAGGTAGCCACATAAGTAGGAACCTAGGTAGGTAGGCATGGCCCCAGATGGCTAGGAAAGTTCGCAGATCCCCATGAAGGTAGGTGTCTAGGGAGGTATGCAGGGCCCCCATCCTTTATAGTGGCCCCTTCAATTGGAATAAAACAAAATTAAATTCACCTCTCACAGCCAAAAGCAGCATGCGGTTTACAAGACTAATTATCGCGTGTACGGAGCCAATGGCATCCTGAGGACAGGCAAACAGTTAAATAAAAGCACTGAAGTGGGGATCCAGGGCATGTGCTCTGAATTACCGGGACATGCCTTTGACTGCCAGGGCCCGCTATGTGCTGGGGCCCCTGGGCAACTTCCTAGTGTGCCCGATGGATAAAACAGCCCTGGGCAGCAAGACCCTAAAGCATGATTACTTGTTGACAACTCCCACGACATATGGTGCACAGCCCACAGCTGTATACAGTGTGTATTTTAGAATTTAATACATCTATTATATGTTCTGATGGACGGAATTAAAGGGAATGTGTTATCAAAATTGACTTATTGTTTAACTCACATTTTTATGTTAAACAGATTTTTTAAGAATTTATGGTTATTTTTTTTTTCATTTTCCATATCACTTTCAATATTTTTTAATAATTCTTAAGTCCTGCAGTTTTCAATTTGGCCATTAAGCCTAATAATCGTCTGACACTTCCTGTTCTGTAGAGAAAGATTCTCAGTTGTCTGCTCATTATCAGCACAAAGAGGGTCAAACTGAAAGGAGACACCAGTGTGAATAGATAACACAGGATCCACCAGTCACAAGAGGAGATAGTCACAGTTCACCCTTTCACCTCCCTGCACAGTGATTTCTTCCCAGGTCACAGAGCATGACTAGAAAACTCTCCTATAAAAGTCAGTGGGACTGATCCAGTCTTAAGGCTCCTATGTGAATTAAGTTGCTGTAAAGCATCTCTCTGACTGCTGTTAAAGCAGTGCATACAAGACCTAGTGGCCAAAGTGAAAACTGCAAGACTTAAGAATTTTGAAAAAATATTGAAAGTGATATGAAAAAAAAATTCCTAAAAAATGTGTTTAACATAAAAATAGCACTTAAAGGGGTTGTATCATTTCATTAAATGGTCTTCAGAATAAGGGGGACAGTGAAAACAAGCAACTTTGCAATTAGATGTCATTAGCAAAGCTGTCTTGTTATCACAGGAGGATCTTCTGTTTCTGTTTACACTGATCTCCAGTCCTGGTCGGATCCCTCCTCCTTGCATTTCAGTAGCTGAGAGCTCATTTACATTCTGTTCAGCCCCCGGCCGGCTGTATTCACGGAGCTTGCATTCCTGCCTTTCACTCAAAGTAAGGGACCGGCACATTTTCACTCTGCACAGCCAGAAGAAACAGAATAACACTGCAGGGCTTCTACAATCAGGAAACAGCACAATTGTGTGTCGATCCCTGCCTCTCCTGCATAGAATGGAGATCGGTGCCGTTCATAGAAAGCTGGATTCAAACAAATCTCCAGCTGTGAGAGGAGAAGAAATCAGTGCTCAGTCTAGATTGAATGCAGCCTGCGGTATGTATACAGCTCTTACAAAATAAGACATAGGGAGTGACACAGTGATATCTGGACTCAGAGAGGAGGGGGGGGGGAGTCTCGGGAGCCAGCATGAACAATGAAGGGGGATGATGTCACCCAGCTGGGAGTGGAAGAAACGCCCCTGCATTTCTAGAGTTGAGAAGCTGAGAGCAGTATGAATCAGCCGAACTAAAGAAGCGATACATCCCCTTTAAACAATGACTCATTTTTTGATGACACATTCCCTTTAATGTGTCTGTCTGGCTGAGGATCTCAACTAGGATTCATAGTACGAATATTCTGAGCAAAAATCATGTTAGGGCTTATTTTCGGGTATAGTCTTATTTTTGGGGTGATACAGTAAGGACAAAGAAGGCCGGGAGAATTACAGGTTTCTGTCTATATTGTTATATAACAGGTAGAAATATAACCTGGACACTCACGTTTTTGGCGAACTTCCATGTGACCTTGAGACTTTCTGGAAGTTCAAATGCCCCGCCGCATGAGATAAAGGTCTTCTTAAACTCCATTACAACCAAGTGCTTAACTGGAAAGAAAGAGAATGGAGACAATGGTGCAAAAGAAGACTAAAGGCTTTATATGAGAATTATAAACTGATGATAGAAAGGAACTGACGGGCACAAGCCACAGGCTGCGGGCAGTCCACCTCAAGGCACTTCTTGCAGGAAAGTACGCGGGCATTTTTTTGCAGGCCTAGAGGGAAAAAGAGAACGAGGGGTCACATGTCTGAGGTGAATGATGCCCTCATCTATGTATATATTATCCTGTGCAATGGCATTACTCACCGCATGGAGGTTTACACACCTGCGCTGGATGTGCTAATGGAAGTAAAAAAATTTTTTTAGGGCTGAATGACATTATAGGTGAGGGGCAGGGGGAAGGGGAGTTGAAGGCAAGAGATGATAAAGAATGTATAAAAATACAGAGCTCCCTCAACATACAATATTAATTGGTTCTGGGACGACCATTGTATGTTGCGGCCATAGTTCTATGGAAAATGAGTAATTGTTTCTGAAGCCCCAAAATGTCCCCAATATAATGAAAGATGAAATGAAAGTTAAGCAGATACTAATCCAGATAAAGTGTGTCCATCCATATAACATCAGAAAGAGCTGCTGGAAGCTGGAAATCACTAATTATGTTGAGGACAGGAGCTTCTCTGGATCATGGACATTAAATATAATGTACTAGAAAGAAACAAAATGGAGCCCCCACCTGGTGCCCAAAGGATCTGCACAAGTAAGAGCATTTAAGGACATGTAGTACCGCACTGTACTGTAGAGATGCGCTACTAGACCACTAATCACTGTATGCACCTCACTAATACATGTAAGAGCAGTACAGAACATGTAGTATCGCACTGTACTGTAAAGAGGTGCTATAGACCGGCAATCACTGCATGCACCTCACTAATACATATAACAGCAGTACAGGACATGTAGTACGGGACTGTAGGGAGGCGCTGCTAGAGCGCCAATCACTGCATCTACCTCTAATGCATGTAAGAGCAGTACAGGACATGTAGTACCGCACTGTACTATAGAGAGGCGTTACTAGACCACCAATCACTGCATGCACCTCACTAATACATGTAAGAGCAGTACAGAACATGTAGTACCGCACTGTACTATAGAGAGGCGCTACTAGACCACCAATCACTGCATGCAGCTAATACATGTAAGAGCAGTACAGGACATGTAGTACCGCACTGTGCTGTAGAGAGATGCTACTAGACCCCCAATCACTGCATGCACCTCACTAATACATGTAAGAGCAGTACAGGACATGTAGTACTGCACTGTACTGTAGAGAGGCGCTATAGACCACCAATCACTGCATGCACCTCACTAATACATGTAAGAGCAGTACAGGACATGTAGTACTGCACTGTACTATAGAGAAGTACTATAGACCGCCAGTCACTGCATGCACCTCATTAATACATGTAAGAGCAGTACAGGACATGTAGTACCGCACTGTACTGTAGAGAGGCGTTACTAGACCACCAATCACTGCATGCACCTCACTAATACATGTAAGAGCAGTACAGAACATGTAGTACCGCACTGTGCTGCAGAGAGGTGCTATAGACCGCCAATCACTGCATGCACCTCACTAATACATGTAAGAGCAGTACAGGACATGTAGTACTGCACTGTACTGTAGAGAGGCGCTATAGACCACCAATCACTGCATGCACCTCACTAATACATGTAAGAGCAGTACAGGACATGTAGTACCGCACTGTACCATAGAGAGGTGCTATAGACCACCAATCATTGCATGCACCTCACTAATATAGAGGTTTCACAAGTACAATGTTCATGACAATTGTTTGGATCTTCCATCAATCACATCTGCCGTAGATCAGCAGTGTCTGGGACATTGTATGGTGAGTACGGTTAATACAATGTCCCAGGAAAGACTAGGAAGATGGCCGGAAATATTATATCCTGAGGCCATTGTAACTTGATGGAGCGCTGTATATCTACTGTCCATTGCATCTGAAGAAGCGCGCCATGTGTCTGTGCGAAACGCGTAGTACCTATGTTCTTATTTCTTTCATGCTTTATATTTTATGTCTTTTAATGACTGTTACTTGCTGAAATCAAAAGTGAATTAATTTATTTGGGACGTTTCCCGCTTCCTGTTTTGTCAGCTTCAGCTAAAAACTTTTACTTATATTTCGGTTTGCATACCTACTGTTTGAGCACCACCATAGGTCCTTATTATATACCTCAGATGAAAAAAGGTTTGTATATCTACCGTCCGTATCTCAGGAGCTTCAATAACTTACATTTGACATGGTCCAGCACATGTATCGTATATCTCTCTATAATTAATTCAAATTCATTACTCCACATTTCTCCAATATCTAAACGAGAGATAGAAACAAAAGTAAATAGACGTTGACTATTGATGACTCCAAAGAAACGAGAGAAATTGTTGAGGTTCCACAGACGTACATGTACGATTGATGGTTTTCAGTTGATCCTTTAATGTTCGTATATAGTTTCTGACGTACTCTATCTGCGGAAAAGCTGCAAAGAGAAGACACGCGAGATTTTTTACGGGTCCTCAGAAAGTGTAGACACTGCTCTATGATGGAGATGGGTCTTATGTTGAGATCTCCCGCTCTGACAGCTGTTAATGAGCTTCACGTGAAGCGTCAGCGGGGGAATAGCTCAGTCCTGAGACCACATATGTTCTGTGCATAAGATGAGGGAGTGAAGAGAAATAAAAGCAGATCATAGTCACCTATGGAGATGTTGTCCAGAGGCTCAAAGCCGAGGTGGATTTTCTGGAGGCATTCTGCCTCCTCAATTTTTAACTTGGCGTAGGCATGACGACAAACTTCAACACGCTCTGCTGGGGTGGTCAAGCATCGGAGGCATGATGTCACTACCTCCACCTCACATAGAAGAATTACTATCTGCAGCAGCAGGCAGTAAGAATTGAAAAGGTACATGGCGTTTGTCACCAAATTCCCTTCGGCCTGCGAAAATGAGACAACAAAGAAATATAAGGATAAGCTTTTTCGGAAATGAAATAGGATCTATTGTTGGTTCTGTCCTCTGCAGAGCTGCCATCGGTCATCTATTAACTGTTTCAGGGCCCCATACAGCAAAATCAAATGGGGCCCACACCCATTACTAGTTCCTATTTTTTAACATATCAGTTGGCACCTTTTTGATTAGGGCCCCTGACAGGAGTACTGCCTGTACTGCCCTATTGGCACCCCTGAACAGAACCACATCAGTAGGGGCCATTGCATCTACTGTAGGGCCCGGCAACTCCCAATACTCCAGCCACGTATTTAGGAAGGGAACAGGGGACGACGATACTATGCAGCCTGGCCGGCAGTGAACGGTAAGGGCATATCCCCACGGCAAGGGTTTGCGGCCGGTTTTTCAGATGGTTTGCGGTTTTGCAGACCGTCTGAAAAACCGGCCGCAAACGAGCACAACGGGCTCCTATAGAAAACCCATGCAGCAGTCCCCACTGCACGGGTTTTCCGCCCGGCAGTTTTTCCGCCCGTGGGCTTCTCTAAATACATTCAACATGCACATTCTTCCGTCCGGTTTTCGGAAGAAATATGTGCAAGCGAATGGGAAGGGGGAGGGCTTTTCTCTGCTAATTGCGGAGAAAAGCCGTCCCCACCGTGGCCGTGGGGACGGCACACAAACCGGACAAATAGCAGCGTGAGAAAACAACTATAAAACGCCTCCAGCTCATTTCCATTGATTCCAGTGATGTGAAACCACATTGTCGTTCATATGATTTGGTTTTTAACTCGCCAATTTTTTTGGAAAAATAGTGGTCTGTCAATTCTTGATGTGTTTTCGGCAGGAAAAATACCCGAAAAATGAAGACCTTCAAAACAGCGTCCGATATGCTAGACACAAAGGGCGTTCATTTTTATTTGTTTATTTTCGTTACCCCCATATTATTGTTCATTTTATATAGAGATCGGTACAACTTCTTGAGTCTTATCATTTTATTTCTGCCATGTACAATTTTATTATAGATTTCATTAGAAAACCCATAAGAGCGTCGCTCGCTCTTCCATTGGCCCAAATAACCGTGCCTCTTTTAACTTAGCCAATCACAAACAGAGCTCGCTCTGCATTTCTTTTCTCCATAGAACTCTATGAGATAAGTAGCTCACCAGCTGATTGGCTAAGCAGGGCGAGCCTCTCTTCCCCCCAACCAATCACAGTACTAGAATATTTCCCATAGACAGTAATAACTTTTAGGGCACCCTTCTATCGCGCCCTTCTTGCTACACTCAAAATCGACACACTACATATGATTGGTGGATTCATATCTGCCGCCTAGTCTCAACCAATCAGTTCATCCATATCCCTTCTATGAGAAATTATTGTACATATACTTTACATTACCCCGATCTCTACATAGACTACAATGGGACAAAGTAGCGCGCACTCTAATTGCCTGGGATAGCCAAGCCCCCGCTAGCTCAACCAATCAGCTCTTTTCTTCATTTTTTACTGTATTTTGAACTGTCCCGCCTTTTCATTTGATTGGTCAATACTCCTCCATAGGTTAGAATGGGCCACTGTCGCTCCTATTCTGATTGGTTGGTTTCTGCCGACCAATGAGAAGCGCTTACAGAATTTGAATTACTGTATTTCCCGGCAATTCTCTATATCCTAATTCCTGATGTAGCGGCGGTGACGGCGACAAACGCGTTGTTAGTGATTTGATTGATTTATGTTTTTAGAAGGTTTTAGTTCTTTTTTAGATAATGTTTTACACCTAATAAAAACGATTTTTTTAATCATACTCCATGCCGCACGGCGCTGAGCGCTGAGATTTATTTCTTTTGCGATCTTATATATTTTTCCTCTAATTTTAAATGATCAACTTTTTCAATACATTTAAGCGTTTTTAGACAACTTTGATATTTATCTTTATTAATGAAATAATTTTATAGACAACTAATTTTTTTTTATTGTACTGTTGTAACAGTCGACCTAAAGCACATTTTGCCCCATTCCATTACGTTCTACCTTCACTTCGACTCCTCCGGCTCAGGTAGACCACATTCAACTAGGTCTGCCTGTCGGAGCTGTAATGCGCCTCACTTTGCCGACCGGCATTCATACAAGCATCGGAGTATTCGAATGTGGTGCGTCCCGCCCCAGAACGCCCACACCGCAACCATTGCACGCCCCTTCATGTTAGTTGCATCAGAAAGTGGCGAAGGTAGCGCCTAACAGCGCATCTCTGCGTCCGACAGTGGATTCGGACCGGTGAGGTGCAGGTTACGCCAGAAATCGGGCGCAACTCCCGATCATAAATGTCGCCCACAGTGTGGCACATTTTTGATGCATGTTTGGATTAAAAAAACACCCTGGAATATTTGAATGTCAAAATAAAAACCACATCGAAAACCACAAAAAAGTGTCGAAAACCACGCATATGGGGCGATTTTCAGATGAGTATTTGAAGCTGATTTGGACGCTGAAAAATAAACATCTAAACCAGCTATATGAACATATAAGTCAGCAGTTACTGTTCGCTGCTGGTCAGGCCCAATTGTAGTGCTCTAGCTCTTCTCCTCCTTCTTAGTGGGTGTCCGCAGGAGCAGCCGTCAGGTTCTGTACAGCATAGCTAGTTGGGGGTTAGTCCGTACTAGATGGCACTTTTTTACCACTGGCAGGGCACACTTGTCAACTCTCCCGGAGAGGGGCAAGCCTGCTCGGACTGGCCCACAGAGGAATATGGGATCCACCAGTGGGTCCCTGGGCTTGGTGGGTCCCTAGGCATTGTGAAGTCCTCCACATGACAGAATTCAGAGTGCTTTTCAGGGAGAAAGGCAAAGAAAGAGAGGTAGAAACCAAGAGGCAGAGTGCAAGAGTCATCATATACAGTATGTACAGTATCTGTAGGGTGGGCACCAAAAATTCACTCCAATGGTGGGTGCCAGGAAACAACTTCACTGGTGGGCCCCAACAATCCACTCCAATGGTAGGCACCAAGAATCCACTACACTGGTGGGCCCCAAGAATCCACTCCACTAGTGGACCCCTAGAATCCACTCCACTGGTGGCCCCAAGAATCCACTCCACTAGTGGGCCCCTAGAATCAACTCCACTGGTGGCCCCAAAAATACACTCCACTGGTGGGCCCATGGCTCCACAGTCCGACCTTGGGAGCAAGAGCATGAAATGAGAGGCCTGAGAGAAGGAAGTTGCAATTGTTTTGGTGGGAAATGATGAGGGTATTTTTGCAGAGTCAAAGTCAAGGAAAGAGCAGATTTGGGACATTTTTTTTATGGTGGGAGATGGTAAGGACACTATTTAGACTGTAGTGTATGACATTACCCATAGTCTTGCTGTTGATTACATGACGACTCCTGCATATAATGGGAATGTTACTCAGAATAACTTTTTATTTAAAAAGTGCTGATAATGGGATCCCATGATAGAACCTTCTTTAGTGACTGTAATGCATCCTCTACTCGTGTTACATCCAGCTTGTGTCAAGTAGCTCCTAATTCAGACATCTCTGTCATAGAATGCTCGATGACCTTACAATAGACATCCCCGATATAGAATGCTAGATGACCTTACAAAAGACATCCCCGATATAGAATGCTCAATGCCCTTACAATAGACATCCCCGATATAGAATGCTCGATAACCTTACAATAGACATCCCCGATATAGAATGCTCGATGACCTTACAAAAGACATCCCCAATACAGAATGCTCAATGACCTTACAAAAGACATCCCCAATACAGAATGCTCAATGACCTTACAATAGACATCCCCGATATAGAATGCTCGATGACCTTACAAAAGACTTCCCCCGATATAGAATGCTCGATAACCTTACCATTAGACATCCCCGATATAGAATGCTCAATGACCTTACAAAAGACATCCCCGATATACAATGCTTGATGACCTTACAATAGACATCCCCGCTATAGATGCTTGATGACCTTACAATAGACATCCCCGATATACAATGCTTGATGACCTTACAAACGACATCCCCGATATAGAATGCTAGAGGACCTTACAATAGACATCCCCGATATATATAATGCTCGATGATCTTACAAAAGACATCCCCGATATAGAATGCTCGATGACCTTACAATAGACATCCCCGATATAGAATGCTCGATGACCTTACAATAGACATCCCAGATATAGAATGCTCGATGACCTTACAATAGACATCCCCGATATAGAATGCTTGATGACCTTACAATAGACATCCCCGATATAGAATGCTCGATGCCCTTACAATAGACATCCCCGATATAGAATGCTCGATGACCTTACAATAGACATCCCCGATATAGAATGCTCGATGACCTTACAATAGACATCCCCGATATAGAATACTCAATAACCTTACAATAGACATCCCTGATATAGAATGCTCGATGACCTTACAATAGACATCCCCGATATAGAATGCTCGATGACCTTACAAAAGACATCCCGATATAGAATGCTCGATGACCTTACAAAAGACATCCCGATATAGAATGCTCGATAACCTTACAATAGACATCCCTGATATAGAATGCTCGATGACCTTACAAAAGACATCCCCGATATAGAATGCTCGATGACCTTACAATAGACATCCCCGATATAGAATGCTCGATGATCTTACAAAGACATCCCCGACATAAAATGCTCGATAACCTTACAAAAGACTTCCCCGATATAGAATGCTCGATGATCTTACAAAAGACATCCCCGATATAGAATGCTCGATGACCTTACAATAGATATCCCCGATATAGAATGCTCGATGACCTTCCAATAGACATCCCCGATATAGAATGCTCCATGACCTTACAATAGACATCCCCGATATAGAATGATCCATGACCTTACAATAGAAATCCCCGATATAGAATGCTCGACGACCTTACAATAGACATCCCTGATATAGAATGCTCGTTGACCTTACAAAGACATCCCCGATACAGAATGCTCGATGACCTTACAAAAGACATCCCCGATATAGAATGCTCGATGACCTTACAAACACATCCCCGATACAGAATGCTCGATGACCTTACAATAGAAATCCCCGATATAGAATATTCGATGACCTTACAAAAGACATCCCCGATATAGAATGCTCGATGACCTTACAAAAGACATCCCCGATATAGAATGCTCGATGACCTTACAATAGACATCCCCGATATAGAATGCTTGATGACCTTACAATAGACATCCCCGATATAGAATATTCGACGACCTTACAAAAGACATCCCCGATATAGAATGCTCGATGACCTTACAATAGACCTCCCCGATATAGAATGCTTGATGACCTTACAATAGACATCCCCGATATAGAATGCTTGATGACCTTACAATAGACATCCCTGATATAGAATGCTCGATGACCTTACAATAGACATCCCCGATATAGAATGCTCTATGACCTTACAATAGACATCCCCGATATAGAATGCTCGATGACCTTACAATAGACATCCCTGATATAGAATGCTCGATGACCTTACAATAGACATCCCTGATATAGAATTCTCGATGACCTTACAATAGACATCCCTGATATAGAATGCTCGATGACCTTACAATAGATATCCCCGATATAGAATACTCAATAACCTTACAATAGACATCCCTGATATAGAATGCTCGATGACCTTACAAAAGACATCCCCGATATAGAATGCTCGATGACCTTACAAAAGACATCCCAGATATAGAATGCTCGATGACCTTACAATAGACATCCCTGATATAGAATATTCGACGACCTTACAAAAGACATCCCCGATATAGAATGCTCCATGACCTTACAATAGACATCCCCGATATAGAATGCTCCATGACCTTACAATAGACATCCCCGATATAGAATGCTCGATGACCTTACAAAGACATCCCCAATATAGAATGCTCAATAACCTTACAAAGACATCCCTGATATAGAATGCTCGATGACCTTACAATAGACATCCCTGATATAGAATGCTCGATGACCTTACAATAGACCTCCCTCATATAGAATGCTCGATGACAAAACAATAGACATCCCCGATATAGAATACTCAATAAACTTACAAAAGACATACCTGAAATATAATGCACGAAAACCTTTACAATAGACATCCCCGATATAGAATGCTCGATGACCTTACAAAAGACATCCCCGATATAGAATGCTCGATGACCTTACAAAAGACATCCCCGATATAGAATGCTCGATGACCTTACAAAAGACATCCCAGATATAGAAAGCTCGATGACCTTACAATAGACATCCCCGATATAGAATATTCGACGACCTTACAAAAAACATCCCCGATATAGAATGCTCGATGACCTTACAATAGACATCCCCAATATAGAATGCTTGATGACCTTACATTAGACATCCCCGATATAGAATATTCGACGACCTTACAAAAGACATCCCCGATATAGAATGCTCGATGACCTTACAATAGACATCCCCGATATAGAATGCTAGATCACCTTACAATAGACATCCCCGATATAGAATGCTTGATGACCTTACAATAGACATCCCTGATATAGAATGCTCGATGACCTTACAATAGACATCCCCGATATAGAATGCTCAATGCCCTTACAATAGACATCCCCGATATAGAATGCTCGATGACCTTACAATAGACATCCCTGATATAGAATGCTCGATGACCTTACAATAGACATCCCTGATATAGAATTCTCGATGACCTTACAATAGACATCCCTGATATAGAATGCTCGATGACCTTACAATAGACATCCCCGATATAGAATGCTCGATGACCTTACAATAGACATCCCCGATATAGAATGCTCGAAGACCGTACAATAGACATCCCCGATATAGAATGCTCGATGACCTTACAATAGACATCCCTGATATAGAATGCTCGATGACCTTACAATAGACCTCCCCGATATAGAATGCTCGATGACCTTACAATAGACATCCCTGATATAGAATGCTCGATGACCTTACAATAGACATCCCTGATATAGAATGCTCGATGATCTTACAATAGACATCCCCGATATAGAATGCTCGATGACCTTACAATAGACATCCTCGATATAGAATGCTTGATGACACAACTCATTTTAGTGTGTTAATTGGTTTACACACATGGCTTACATATGATAAATCTGCACCAGTACATTTAGAACTTACAACAGCAGCACCTTAATGTACACATATAGCTATAAAGGATCACAGCTCTGTAAGACCATATAAAGTGACAGCAGTGCTATACATAATATGTTGGATGGTTGTACACACTCTGTATAGGAAGTCTCTTGTAGAGCATGCTTGTTGTATGGTAAATTCAATGGAAATAGGACAACAACATACCAATTTTTGTCAAGTGAACAAATATGACGTTTTATTTATACATCCAAAAAGGTGAGCTCCACTTGTATAGAAAATTCATAGGCAAAAGTGACACACTATATAAGCTTGACGTTTCGGTCAGCAGATCTTAATCATACAAATGTCACATTAGTGTTAGTGGGGGAACTGCAGAGTGCAGCCGTAGCTGCAACTAGTCAGGAGCTGCGTCTGATCAGTGCTCCTTATATTGTATCAAGTGGCTTGTCTATATAATCCTAGTACAGGAGTTATAATGTACAAACCGTATGATGACAGGAGTGAGCCGCAACTACAGACATAGTAATGATGCAGTACTTACGTGTCAAATTAAGCTGATAAGTGACTGCTCTGTGCCCACCTTCTATACTCTGATGACATCACAATAGACAACACTGGTATAGAATGCTGGATGACATCACAAGTGATAAAGGTTCCTGAAGCCCAGACCACAAGGTTTGTCTTGTGATTTTCATTTTTAATAAAGTTTTTCTTTGTACCTTTAACTCAACTCCTTAGAGATCAGTTTTTTACATTTCTGTTGGGGAATTTTTTTTCTCACTCTTCTTAATAAAATGGCCATAATTCAGTCACCCTCTAAGGCCTTGTCCCCACGGCAAAGGTTTCACCCGGTTTTTCAGATGGTTTTCGGTTTTGAAAACCATCTGCAAACCGGGTGAAAACTTTTAACACGGGCTTCTATGGAAAACCCGTGCAGAAGTCCCCACAGCACGGGTTTTCCACCCAGCGGCTTTTCAGACTGCCGGCAGCCTGAAAAACATAGAACATGTTATATTAACAGGTATGTCTCCGGTGCCATGTAAACGGCCCCTAAGACATTTTTTTCCTGGAGTCCTGTTTAAAAAAAAATAAAAATGTAGACGTGCTTTTGAGTTCAGCAACTTACAAAGTTTTTGTTGACACATGTCAAAGCTGTCTCTGCTCCCCGGGATCTACCCAACAGAGTTGAATATATGGAGGGTGCTATTGGGGTGCAGTTTTGCAGATTTAATATTCTGACCTGATTTCATGTTCTTGCAATCTCCTTATCCTGCCCAAATCAGCAGACTCAGACGAACCCAGAGGGGAGCAGAGGAAACCCTCTCTGGGCTACTGGGGCCTGCTTTTAATAATAAAAGGCAGTATAAGAGAGGTGGGATGCAAGAGGCAGAGTGCAAGAGTCATGAGCAGTCATGTACCGTAGATGTAGGGTGGTCCCTAAGAATCAACTCCACTTGTGGCCCCCAAGAATTAACTCTGTTTGTGGGTCCCAAGAATCAACTCCACTGGTGGGCCCCAAGAATCAATTCTACTGGTGAGCCCCAAGAATCAACTCCACTGGTGGGCCCCAAGAATCAACTCTACTGGTGGGCCCCAAGAATCAACTTTACTTGTGGACCCTAAGAATCATCTCCACTGGTGGGCTCCAAACATCAACTCTACTGGTGCGATTGAAGTATCAACTCCACTGGTGGACACTAAACATGAACTCTACTGGTGGGATCCAAGTATCAACTTCACTGTTGGGTCCCAAACATCAACTTCACTGGTGAGCCCCAAGACTTAAATTCACTAGTGGGCCTCAAGAATCAACTCCACTGGTGGACCCCAAGAATCAACTCCACTGGTGCGCCTCAAGAATCAACTCTACTGGTGGGCCCCAGACACCCCAGTCTGTATAGCAAAGCTGACAAATGACCTACCATACGCAGGAACTTTCAGCTGATTGTGACTACTCTAGTGGAAATGGTGGGACTGGTCTGCTCTGGGATTGGGTAATAACTGGAAAATTTTATGTTTTTTCTGTCAGTAGTCACATAATCACATATAAAAGTTTCAAAATATAATTATAGATAATAAATTTAAATATGTAATTTTTTGATGATATCTAGGGGTGCATTTACTATTGTGTTTACTCCAGAAATATGTCATAATGTACTCCAAAAAGTGGCACATTTTTGGTGCATAGTGTTACAGACACATTTACACATCGGTGCAATAATCTTTGCTGAAATTACACCACAATCACACCAAAATTCTGGAGTAGCAAATAAAGCCAACTAATAATTGGATAAATTGCATAAATATGGCACATTTTTAGAGGTCTAATTTTCCACTGTCGAATTTCAGCAATAGTAAATGTGCCCCAGTATTTTCAAAGTATTATCTGAGCAGCATCAGACGGTTTCCCTTGTCCCGACCAATGGTGTTGATTCTTGGGGTCCTCCAGTGGAGTTGATTCTTGGGGCTCACCAGTGGAGTGGAGTGGAGTCTTGGGCCCCACCAGTGGAGTGGAGTGGAGTCTTTGGCCCTACCAGTGGAGTTGATTTTTGGAGCCCACCAGTGAAGTTTATTCTTGGGGTCCACCAGTGGAGTTGATTTCTGGGCCCCTCCAGTGGAGTTGATTATTGGACTCCACCAGTGGAGTGGAGTTGATTCTTGGACTCCACCAGTGGAGTGGAGTGGAGTCTTGGGCCCTACAAGTGGAGTTGATTTTTGGAGCCCACCAGTGAAGTTTATTCTGGGGGCCACCAGTGGAGTTTATTCTTGGGGCCCACCAGTCGAGTTGATTCTTGGGGCACATCAGTGGAGTTGATACTTGGAGCCCACCAGTGAAGTTGATTCTTTGGGCCCACCAGTGGAGTAGATTCTTGGGGCCACCAGTGGTGTTGATTCTTGGGGCCCAACAGTGGACTTGATTCTTAGAGCCCACCAGTGGAGTGGATTCTTAGGGCCCTTCAGTGGAGTTGATTTCCGGGGCACACTCTTCAGCTACTGTAGTGCACATAATGCACATGCCTCTTGCTTTTTGCCTCTCTTTCTCTGCATTACTTCCTTCCTTAAAACTCCTGCCAGGCCCAGTGGCCCTTCATGCTCCCCTGTGGACCAGTTCGAACCTGCCTATGAGCTTGGTGTTGACAAATTCAGCTCTACTACCTCTATAAATTGGATTTACCATGTTATAATTTTAGATTATTATTATACTTTGTTCTGTGTTTAACCTTTTTTACAGCAGCACCTTATAGAGCAAAAAGTGTAGCTAAATAACCCAAAGATTATTATTTTCTGTATTCATTTTTTTCTTTTACCGTCTTTGTGCCAGAGAGCCGGAGTGACAAAGCCAAGCGGTTGTTCAGACACTACACGGTGGGATCGTATGACAGCTTTGATGCTCCCAGGTAAGAAATTCCTGCTCTTCTTTATGCTGTGTTCCATCTGTCTGCAGAATTTATACCGGCAAGCTGCGTCTTCAAGGACATTTGCAGGTGTGATTATAGCATGGACTGGTGCCAGTTGCTCCACAGAGGTGACTGGGAATCTGAGAAAGCAAAAAATATGAAACACAAGACGGCAAAGTGCAGAATCATTAGGAACCGAGGAGCGCTGAGTTTATATCCCTCTATACTAACAAGCTCTAGACTGGCTTGATTTCTAAGAAAACTCCATAAATATATATATATATATATATATATATATATATATTATATATATATATATATATATATATATATATATATATATATATATATATATATATATATATATATATATATACGCATATTATGCAGAGCAGCGATGCAGAAGAATGGAATCATTGATGGACAGAGGTCAATCAGATGGTAGATTATGTATGAAAACTGTCTAGCAGTAAGACTGTCTTTGTTGCCCCTAGCAACCAATCAGAGCCCATAGCAACCAATCAGAGCCCATATCAACCAATCAGAGCGCATAGCAACAAATCAGAGCCCATACCAACCAATCAGAGCTCATAGTAACCAATCAGAGCCTATGGTAACCAATCAAAGCTCATACCAACCAATCAGAGCCCCTAGCAACCAATCAGAGCCCCTAGCAACCAATCAGAGCCCATATCAACCAATCAGAGCCCATAGCAACCAATCAGAGCCCATTGCAATAAGAGCCCATAGCAACCAATAAGAGCGCATAGCAACTAATCAGAGCTCATAGCAACCAATCACAGCCCATTGCAACTAATCAGAGCCCATAGCAACCAATCAGAGCTCAGCTTTTTTTTTAGAGCACTATATGATATGGAAGCTGAGCTCTGATTGGTTGCTATGAGCTCTGCTTGGTCGCTATGAGATCTGATTGGTTGGTATTGGCTCTGATTGCTTACTATGAGCTCTGATTGGTTGCTATGATCTCTGATTGGTTGATATGGGCTCTGATTGGTTGCTATGGGCTCTGATTGGTTGCTATGAGCTCTGATTGGTTGCTATGGGCTCTGATTGGTTGCTAGGTGCAACGACGACAGTCTTACTGCTAGACAGTTTTCATACATAAGGCCCAATATGTAGAATGTTTGATTCCTTTCCTCTATAAAATCTGTATGGATAAATGCTTTCAGAGCTGAATGTAATGTTCTAGAAAGTCCAGCAGTGTGTTTATTCAAAAATTCACTTTATGGTAATGTTGTAATCTAGTTAGTATGCAAGTAAATTGTTCTATAAAATTTACATACAGTCAGAAATAACTTTAACATTAAACATAAGAATGTAGAATATATATAATTTTTTTTTAACAAAATGAGCCAATATGGTGATGCATTTTGGGGTCAGGTTAGAAGGGTTTGGTGTTTGTTTGTGCCAATTCCCCAACACCTTGTTTCCCTTTTTGGGAACGCAATTCTTCGCAAGTTCTTTTCTAGTAGCAAAGCAACCAGGACTGGCCCCCTATCACTAAGGGCCGCAGTGTGGCTACATGGTCTGACTCTTTGGTATGCATGTCTGCTCATTGGTAGTTCTTGTAACTTCCAGGAAGATGAATATTGACCTAGAGCGATATGTCACATTAGGGCTGCGCCGTTTTTTTTGCTGTATTTTGCGCCAATAAACTGTTGACATCCTCTTCTCTCTACACATGAACTGTAGTTCAACAAAACAAGGCACGTTATACGCCAGGCACGACACATTTGAATGTGCCTAAAGTAGGCGCATCAAATATGCTAGCAATGATATGCTATGCGCCTACATTTTGCGATGCGCCTACTATACTATATTATACTCTGCAAGATAGACCTAACGCCAGATATTTGACAGGTTCATTCATTCAAGCGCACTATATACTCATTTAATGCACCTTAAAACTGACGTCTTTTCTGTCATGTCGCCCCTAGTGTTCTATATCGGTAAATAGTCTCTCTGTAATATCCTATGACGTCCAGCAGGGGAGCGTGTGTCAATACAAAATTTCACTTTATGGTAATGCCGTAATCTAGTTGGTATGTAAATAAATTGTTCTATAAAATTTGCATATGGTCAGAAAATACATTAACATTGAAAATAAGAATATATAAACAGGAGGAGGTTTTGTTTTTTTTAACAAAATGAGCCAATATGGTGATGGATTTTGGGGGCAGGTTAGAAGGGTTTGGTGTTTGTTTCTATCTTTCCATGTGCCAGTTCCCCAACACCTTGTTTTCCCTTTTGAGAGGGGAATTCTTCACAAGTTCTTTTCTAGTAGTAAAGCGACTAGGACTGACCCTCTAGCACCAAGGGCCACTGTGAAACTACATTGTCTCTTTGGTATACATGCCTATTTATTGCATATAATTCTAATAGCTTCCAGGAAGATTATAAGTAACCAAGGGCGACATGTACCCTGTTTCCCTGAAAATAAGACAGTGTCTTATATTAATTTTTACTCCCAAAGATTCGCTATGCCTTATTTTCAGGGGATGTCTTATTTTTTTCAATGAAGAAGAATTCACATTTATTGCTGGAAAAAAAAGGAACATTTATTATATAATATATATACTATAAAAAATATAAAGGGCTTTAAAGTACAGTGCAGTACTTGGCTCACACACACTGCCTGGGGACTGTATTGTACAGCAGCGATATCCTACAGCAATTCCTGGAACCACTTGTACAGCAGGGATGGTATTGCAGCTTCCAGCCACCAGAGGGAGCTCATTACAGCAGAATCGCACAGCAGGGACAGGGCGTACTGTCATGGCTGTTGAAGGGAACATCAGTGACACAGGTGACAGTCTTCATGCAGCTTCCTGCATGCAGCTGCTCTGCAACAGGTAGGGGACGACAGCAGCGTTATAAAAAGAATCCCAGCTGCATGTGTGTGTTCTGTTCGGGCATGCTTTCAAACGAAAACTTTACTATGTCTTACTTTTGGGGGTGCCTTATATTAGGGAAATCAACAAAATCTCTGCTATGTCTTACTTTTGGGGGTGTCTTATTTTCGGGGAAACACGGTATGTACGGGACTGCACCATTAGTCTGATGTCCTTTCAGACCAAAAAATGTCACAGCCCTGTTCTCTAGATTTATAACTCCAAAACTACGGGCATTATAAGGCGCCCATGGCACTTTGTAATGCGCCCGAGATCGGGGGGGAGTTCTTGCACCACAACCATATGATTCTACATATTTACGACTGGAGGACGGCAAAACTGGGCGCATTACTGCTGGAACAGGTAGACCAAGTTACAAGTGGTTTACCTGAGCCTGAGCTGTCGTATTGGAACTAGAATACGCCAAATTTATGACCCACAGTAGAACAGGCTCATACATTCTGCCACATTCTACACTGCTTTAAAGCTATTTAGAACAGCCTCTATGCGCCTAGATCATACATGTCGCCCAGAGTGTTCTGTATCAGTAAATCAGTGTTCACCAACTCCAGTCCTCAAGACCCACCAACAGGTCATGTTTTCAGGATCTCCCACAGAATGCACTGACAATAATGATATCACCTGTGCAGAATGCACTGACAATAATGATATCACCTGTGCAGAATGCACTGACAATACTGACTTCACCTGTGCAATGCTAAGGAAAGCCAGAAAACATGACCTGTTTGTGTGCCTTGAGGACTAGGGTTGGGAACCTCTGCAGTAAATAGTCCCACTGTAATATCTTATGATGTCCAGCAGAGGGAGCGTATGTTTATACAAAACTTCACTTTATGGTAATGTTGTAATCCAGTTGGTATGTGAAAAAATTGTTCTATAAAATGTGCGTATGGTCAGAAAATACTTTAACATTTTGAACATAAAAATATATAGAAGAGAGATTTTTTTTAAACAAAATCTAAATAGGCCAACATGGTGCTGGCTTTTGGAGTAAGAAGTTCTTGGTGTTTGCTTTCATCTTTCTATGTGACAGTTCCCCACTCCTTTGTTTCCCCTTTCAAGAAAGTTTTCAACAAATTCCTTTCCAGTAGCAAAGCAACCAGGACCGGTACATTTTTTTTATGAAGTTTTTTTTATAACAGGTCTGGGCAGTAGGGACTTTTTAAATAATCTCAGACAGTCCCTTTAAAAGGAATATATCACCAATTTTTTTTTTTTTTTTTTTTTACTAATTAAAACAAGATACTGATACATGTTCTTTTTTCTTAGCTGTTTTTATTTGCTGATTGTAGATTTATAGCAGCTTCAAGGACATAGGAGCCTATGAGCAGGAACAGACCCATTGACTTCTATAGGAGAGTTTACTAGGCATGCTCTGTGACCTGGGAAGAAGTCACTGTGCAGAGAGGGGGGGCTGTGACATCTCATATTGTCAGTAGTGCATTCTGTAAACAGGAGTTAACTCATTGACTTCTATGAGGGAGTCTTCTAGGCATGTTCTGTGACCAGGGAAGAAGCCAGTGTGCAGGGAGGGATAGGAAACGAGCTGTGACCATTATCTACTTTGAATGGTGGATCCTGTAAACAGGAGTAGACTCGGTGGCTACTAGGTGTGAACCTACTAGGCATTTTCTATGAACTGGGAGAAAGCCATTAGGCAGGGAGGAATAGGAGGCGAGCTGTGACCACTATCTACTGTGAATAGTGGATCCTGTAAACAGGAGGTGACTCAATGTCTTCTACGGGGGAATGTTCTAGGCCTGTTCTGTAACCTGGGAAGAAGCCATTGTGCAGGGAGGGATAGGAGGCGAGCTGTGACCATTATCTACTGTAAATGGTGGATCCTGTAAATAGGAATTGACTCTTTATGAAGTTTTTTTTTTTATTAGGCCTGGGTAATATGGACTTTTTAAATTATCTCAGACAATCCCTTTAAAGGGAATCTATCACCAGTATTTATTTTTACTGATTAAAGCAAGATATTGATACATATTCTTTTTTCTTAGCTGTTTTTATGTGCTGATTGTAGATTTACAGCAGCTTCAAGGACATAGGAGCCTGTGAGCAGGAGCAGACCCATTGACTTCTATGGGAGAGTTTTCTAGGCATGCTCTGTGACCTGGGAAGAAGCCAGTGTGCAGGGAGGGATAGGAGGCGAGCTGTGACCATTATCTACTGTGAATGGTGGATCCTGTAAACAGGAGGTGACTCAATGACTTCTATAGAGGAATCTTCTAGGCATTTTCTGTGACCTGGGAGAAAGCCATTAGGCAGGGAGCGATAGGAGGTGGGCTGTAACCATTATCTAAAAAAAAGACCACAATTTTTGGGCCATGTTCACAGCTTGATTGCTGAACTAAACTAAACCCAGAAGCTGGCAACTCTGGCTTTTATGCTAACTGGGAAAAATTGACAGGTGCAGCTAATTGCATAGCAAAAGCTCACATATCCCACTGCTAGGGGAACAATTAGATGATAAAAAACTGCACACCAACTTAACACCTGTTCACACCAGCATGCAGAAAAGCCACAGTATAATGCATGGGGAGATTGCACTAATGCAAAAATACCAATAAAACAACCACTCACATACTCTCAATGCATGAGGGAAGTGGTTGCTGGTACTACAATTGCATATAAAAAAAGGCGATACAGAAGGGTGCCATAAGCGGAGGGTGCATGTACTTTGTGTTGGACACCCGCCTAATCTAATAGTATGGGTGTCACTAATAGGTTGTAAGCCAGCATGGTGCACTACACGTATCTGTATTTATGGAACCCTTCTGTATCGCCTTTTTTATATGCAATTGTAGTACAAGCAACCACCCCCCTCATGCATTGAGAGTATATGAGTGGTTGTTTTATTGGTCTTTTTGCATTTGTGCAATCTCCCCATGCATTATACTGTGGCTTTTCTGCATGCTGGTGTGAACAGGTGTTAAGTTGGTGTGCAGTTTTTTATCATATAATTGTTCCCCTAGCAGTGAGGTATGTGAGCTGCTGCTCAGCAATTAGCTGCACCTGTCAATTTTTCCCAGTTAGCTTAAAGGCTAGAGCTGCCTGCTACTGGGTTTAGTTTAGTTCAGCAATCGAGCTGTGAACATGGGCCAAAAAAATTGTGGTGTTTATTGAGTAATGTCCCACTTTATGTATGTTTTTTCTGTAAATTGTGAACATTATCTACTACGAATGTAAACAGGAGTTGAATCAGTGACTTCTATGGGGGAGTCTTCTAGGCATGTTCTGAGACCTGGGAAGAAGCCATTGTGCAGGGAGGGAGAGAGGGGGAGCTGTGACCATTATCTACTGTGAATGGTGGATCCTATAAACAGGAAATGACTCATTGACTTCTATGGAGGAGTCTTAAAGGCATGCTCTTTCTGATCTGCATATTGGTGTCACGTTTAGGTGTAATAATAAGGAGACTGCTGAGAAGTGATCTCTACAGAACAGGAAGTATCAGACTATTTATTGTGCCTAGTAGCCACAGTGAAACTGCAAGATTTCAGGATTTAAAAAAAAAAAAATTGTGAGAGTGATAAAAAATTCTTGAAACATGAAAACATGAGCGAAAAATAGATCATTTTCTGATGATACATTCCCTTTAAGAATTAAACAGCAGAAAACAAGCGTAAATCCTCTATTTACTGCAGAGGCAGGAAACACTTTCAATCTGTTGACATGTAATTTGAGTCTTTTACGTCTTTCCAATCCAGTGTTACGATCATGCGAGTTTTCTTCGTCACTTTCTTATTTCCAGGGCTCTGGGAAAGTAGCTGAAGCGCAGTAAGCATAGAATAATCAGACACCTACTGTGATGCATTAATAGAGTCACTTCGAGCCCCTAAGGAGGAGGCTATAGAAAATCTGATGGAACCAGAGGTTAAATTAAAGAAAGTGGGTAGAAATGGAGGGGTCAGATCTATAGCCCTGCCTGCAGTGTGACACTTATAGATGCGACGCTGCAGAGCTTCGGCTTTCTTATAAATTTATATAGCTAAATGTTTATCTAATGAACCGATGGGGAGTGTGTGTGTAATTGCTGAGAAGATCCTCAAGGTGGCAGCCTTAGTTGAATGGTGCAGACCTGCATGTTTACAGCATCAGGTCAGTGTCTTATCATCTGCAGTTATGTAACTTAAGGGGGTGTGCCCATCATAAAATTTAATGGCATATTAATAGGATATACCATCAAAGTCTGATAGTAATAAAAAAGTGTATTCAGCTCACCCCTGTGACGCCTTAGTCCAGGCATCCTCAAACCGCCGCCCTCCAGCTGTTGGGAAACTACAACTCCCATCATGCATTTATATAATCTATAACATTGGGAATGATGGGAGTTGTAGTTTCCCAACAGCTGGAGGGCCGCAGTTCGAGGATGCCTGACTTAGTCCATCGGACGGAGCTTGGAGGGAAGAGAAAATCAGCTTCCAGTGATTCCAAGCATAGAGGTGAAAATCCGGCTGCACGTCGCAGTGGGGGCAAGACTTCTTCATTATATAATCAAATCTTCTTTATTGATATACTGTATATCCATTAAAAGTGCAGCACGTATAGCTAGCAAAACACACCATGTTACACCTATCGGTGCATAAAAAAGCAGGACACTGACGCGTTTCAGGAGACACCACTCCCTAGTGCTGTCTTCCGAAATGCGTCAGTGTCCTGCTTTTTTTATACACTGATAGGTGTACCATGATGTGTTTTGCTAGCTATAAGTGCTGCACTTTTAATGGTTACAGTATATCAATAAAGAAGATTTGATTATTTGATGAAGAAGTCTTGCCTACACTGCAATGTGCAGCTGGATTTTCTCCTCTATGCTTGGAATCAAAGTCTGATAGGTACAGGTTCCACCTCTGGGATCCACACCTATCTCCGGAACGAGGCCACGAAAGTTACATCTCAGAATGAAGAACTGGTCACGCTTGCACCCAACTCTTCATCCTGTTCTATGGAAGTTTCCAGTACAGGGGAGCGGTGTGTTCGGCCGTACTCAGAACTCCATTCTGATCTATGGGAGTTCTGAGTACAACCGAACACACCGCTCCCTTGTACTAGGAACTCCCATAGCACAGAATGGAGAATCGTGGTTAAAAGCGTAACCGGCTCTCCATTCCGAGACGAGACTTTCGGTGGCCCATTTCTGAGATCAGATAAACTCTATGGTGGAAACACAGCTTAAGGCCATGTTCACACGGCTTATTTCACAACGGATTTGCAGCCGTATTTACGGCCGCAAATCCGTTGCGAAATCAGTTACAAACAAGTAACTGGCCGTTTTACATTGATTTTAATGGGAAATACGTGTTGCCGTTCAGACGACACTTATTTCCGTTCCGGATTGCTGCCGCAAAAACAATGTGCGTGTCAATTATTTCCGGACGGATTCACCACCTATAATGAATGGGGATGGTGAATCCGTCGGGAAATCAGTTCCAAATACGTGCCACACTTAGTGCCACTTATTTGCAACTGATTTGCAACTGATTTTGGAACGTATTTATGTCGGAAATCCGACGTGAATCAGTTCTGAAATCAGCCGTGTGAACATAGCCTTAAAGCTCTTGGGCCTCAATGTAAAATCTATAAAAGGACCCCCGCCTACCATGTGCATTTGGGCCCCCTTAGGCTATGTTCACACGGCTTATTTCAGAACGTATTTACGTCGGATTGAAAATCAATTGGAAATAAGCGTCACTTAGTGTGGCACGTATTTCGCGACGGATTTACAATCCCCATTCATTATATGGTGTTAATCTGTCGCGAAATCCGGCCCAATAATTGACATGTACATTGTTTTTCCGGCCGTTTTGTGGCCACAAATACGCGGCGGCAATACGGCACGGAAATACATGTCGTCTGAACGACGACACATATTTCCCATTAAAACCAATATTAAATGGCCTGCAACTTATTCAGGGCTGATTTCGGAACGGATTTACGATCGTAAATACAGCGGCAAATCCGTTCCGAAATAAGCCGTGTGAACGAGGCCTTAAGCTGCAAGGCCTGTTAGCAGTTGCACCTTTGCACCTCCTATAGCTACATCCCTGTATGCTAGAGTGCAGCGGCATAGCTACAGGGTGTACCAAAGTAGAATTCGACAAAGACCCAAATTTATTATTGGACTGGAACATCCATACAATAGCATATCTGCAACGGCTAAAAATCTTTCCAAAAAACACCAAGAAAAAGTTGCATTTATCAGATAAAATTTAGCTTTTAATCACTATCAAAAATAAAAAGGTCAAATACCTAAAGAAATCCCTATTGTACATCTTATATACTATGCTAATGCCTACCTAGCACAAACTCGGAGCACACGCCCCAATAAGGACGACCCCAACCAGGAACCTGCCCTACTATAAGTCACTCTACTATTCCCTACAATGAACATACAAAACTAAAATAAAGAAAATAAAGAGATGAGGAAAATGATAACAGTAAGGTGCAAAAGGAATCCCCCTAAATGCTGAAACTTTGTACAATGTGACCTTAACACAATTAAGAGTGGGGAAATAAATCACTCTAATTAGTATAGATAGGGAAAAAGACCAATATGTCAATAGTAAAGATTACTGATACACCAAACCCTTGTCAGGGGTATTGTCCAACCACCTCACACTGCATCAGCCAACAAATCTCTACCATATACTTGTACAAATTATCACGGGGCCCCAAAAAATTAAACCAGGGTTTGGGGCACGATAGTAATGTCTATGTCTGGACCTTATAATGAATGAGGCCTCATGGATACTAAGGATCTCCATTCAAAGCGCCGTGGAGACTGCTCCAGTTAGTGATATATAGTAGGGCAGGTTCCTGGTTGGGGTCTCCTTTATTGTGGCGGGCGCTCGAAGTTTGTGCTAGGTAGGAATTAGCATAGTATATTAGGGGTACAACAGAGATTTCTGTCGGTTTTTGACCTTTTTATTTTTGAAAAGATTAAAAGTACTTTTATCGACCTACAACTTTTTGGGGTGGGTTTTTTAAGGGTTTCAGAGGGGTTGCATCACTACCGAGCCCTACAGACTGAGGGGTCCCAAAAGCCCTCCACCCACATAAAGACACCAGTATTATAAATGACACATGGTAGCTGTTGGGCCCCATTTCACTTTTTGCATAAGGGCCCAGGAGCTTCAAGTAACGGCTCAGCTAGGGTGGGTTCACAGGTCACAGTCAAACGTCATTTTTTTGCGGTGGTTATTTAAAATCTCTGCAAAACTGCAGAATTTTTTGGGAAAGGCCGCAACAAAAACCCACCACATGACCACGACCAGTGAACCCCATTTTATAATAACTCCTAATTTATAAGCTCTTAGACACTCAAATACTCCAGCTACCATCCCCACATCGGATGCATGACTCCAGCTGTTGGGTATTGTAGGTTTAGAACACCAGGAGGTCCACAAGTTGCTTTTTGAAATACAAAGGTTTGCCAGTCTATACCAATCTCAGAGGTGAGAAAATCCAAGTTATTCATGAAGAATTGGGGAAAGAGTTCCAGTATCTGATTGGGTAGTAGGCAAACACCTCCATCCTCTAAATGTGCCTGTGGTGTACTATGTTTAAAATGCTTGGATACTGCTCAACATATGATGAGTTTGTACATACACATTTGTTATGGCCACTTGGGACAAGTGTATGTATATTGCTAGTATAATGTAGTTCATATAGGGTCTATGCTCTCTTCTGTGTGCACCTTAGCAACAATGGGTGGCACCCTGGGCACTTAGCTGTTAGCCAAGGTGTTCTTTCCTTCATTAAAACATTCAGATGGTGTCCTAGTGGTTTACATCATCATCCAGAAAATATTCAGTTGCACATATAGTAGGACTTACTGTATGTCTAGCAGTAAGACTATCTTTGTTGCTCATAGCATCTGAGATGAAAGCTGAGATCTGTTTGCTATGGACAATAAAGACAGTGTTACTCCTGGACAGTTTTCATACACAAGGCCCAAAAGCTCTGCCATGAAGGAATGCATAAAACTAATATTTATACAGTAGCTATCCTGTCACCAAGGGCATAGGCACCACAGATCAATGGCTGCTATGTCTCTAGTAGATCCAGCATAGAATGGTTGCATCCATTATTCAATGGGCGCTAAGGACCTGTGCAGAGGTCCCTTCTCCTCTGGCTCCACACATTATGGGGAATTAACCAAAGGATCCTTGAAAGAAGAAGATCTAGCATCAAGTCCCCTTCTGGTGTTAACCAGCGTCTTAAAGGGGATCAATATTAACAGGGTATGCCCCTGCCTGTGACCCAATGAATGGCACAAGGCACCCTCTAATGCAGGGGTCTCAAACTGTGGCCCTCCAGCTGTTGGGAAACTACAACCCATCATGCCCACTGTTATAGATTATATAAATTCATGATAGGAGTTGTAGTTTCCCACCAGCTGGAGGGCCACAGTTTGAGACCCCTGCTCTAATGGAATATACTCTTACCAATATGCATTCCTTCATGTGGTCATCACTACATATCTGTGGCATTATTAGCTCAAAACAGTGGTTTCTGGTGTTCCTCAGACCCAATATATTATACTTATATTTACCTCTAAGGCCTGGTTCACATCTGTGATGGAGGTTTCAATCGGAACCTCCGTCGCAGAGGTAAAAAACTGAAGCCACGGGATTCGTTCTCTACAGACACCGTGGCTGCGCTCAACGACAGAGACCCATTATCATTAATGGGGTCCGTTGGCCACCGTGGGTTCCCATGACCTCAGTTTTTTACCTCTGCGAAAGAGGTTTCGAATGGAACCCCCGGCGCTGATGTGAACCAGGCCTAATGCTTTTGAGATGTTCAGTCTGTCATATCCATCCATGAGAATAAGCAAAAGTTCTCCAACAATTTCTAATATAACACTTGGGTTATGTGTTGTGAGAAGACCATTCATGCTCAAGAGCAGTTTCCTCACATTCATAGATGGAGATTTCCTCATGTTATATCTTGTGCATGTTGATCCTAGTCTTTGTGAAGATAGGTCATCTAGCACAAAGCTTCTAAGAGTGAGGTGGGCCGCAGTTATTGCCCCCCTCTCACTTATTGGGGAGGTACAAAAATTACTACATTGACTATGTTGGCGCAAAATTGGTCCATGATGTTGCTCAACCAGATTTGGTCCAAATTGAAGGGTCTCCTGGGTTCTTAATTCAAAATTTTTAATAATGCTAGCATAAATCCAACGGTGAGTCCCAGGGGTTCCCATATTCAGGCTGGTGTAGAACCTATAGAAAAATATTGAGAAACTTTATTCTTGAAGACCATTTTTGTCTTTAATTGTGCATGGTGGACAAGGCTAAAGCTGGTGACCCACATATTGAAGACAACTATCCTATATTATAGTGCCCTCAAAGACAGTCGTGAACTTATCTTAAAGGGGTTTTCTTACCACAATAGCTTTTAACATGTAAGTAAAAGTAAGAGAAGACTATTACCAAATACTGTACATTACTGTTTAGATATTGTTTTGGCCAGGGGATAAAGAAGATTTTATCTCCTCCTAAAGCACACAAGTTACGGACTACCTCTCCCTACTTTGTCACTTATCTGTTGATCCACAAGTTGCTATTCATCCAAGGTAAGTCACTCCCATCAGAGATTTATCTCCAGCAACAACGTTTTTTTTTACCTAACTAAATGAAAAGCATTTACTCTTTCGAGCTCTGTAGCCTTATGTACTACACTTTATAAATCTCCTGCACTCATGTCACTTTACCAGGATCAGCTAGGAATATTAGAGCTGATATACCAATGACTGCTATAGACCCATCCACAGCCTGACCAGGAAGTGTAAGTGTAAAGCTGCATGTGAAACAACATGGTGAGAAAACCCCTTTAATCAAAACTTTCCTTTTTGACCTCACAATTAGTGTCACTAGACAAGTGGCCAATATCAGTACTGGTAACTTTAGTAGACATTTAACACCTCTGAGGCCTTTTCTACAAATGTTTTTTGATTTAGGTAATTCTTCTCCAAGTCCGATATCTATAGCCTAACCCCGTTCATTACAGGAGGGTTAGAAGTCTGAGCAGCGTCTATCAACACCTTTCAAAAATGAGAAGAATTAAAGTCAGGTTATGACCCAATTAGGAGAATACCGGCTGATGGAGACCCAGAGAGCGCCCTACAGATACATTGAGCGCTGTTTATGGTGGATTTCAATCTATGTGTGCAATTTGACCTACATAACATTTTTGAGTGAGGACTTGAATATTTTATCACCTTCTATCATAAAAAGGGCCACGTCGACTGCAGCCCTCTGCTTTATATTTTAATACAGGAGGAAATCGTTCTGACTCAGAGCAAGTAATTTATGTAAAATTTATGTAAAAATGGGTAATCATTTTAGGAGCATAAGCTGAAATACTTAATTGTAACTTTTTTCGTACTGTATGTGTTGGCTTGAGTCTTCTGTAATCCTATGCTCCCTGCTTCTTTTGTGGGGGCGGGGACTTTGGGTTTTTTTTTTAGCTATTTTTTTTTTCCGCTGCTTCCCTGGGGTAAAATAAAAAACATGTAGCCCAGCACGTGCGGTATGGAAGCATGCCAATTTTTTCCTTTTGGGGGGAGGGAAGGGGTGAATGGCAGGCCCGGGGGTGGCTGAAGCGGCTGAGGTGGGGGTGCCCAGTATATTTTAAATTTTTAAAAACCCTTTTTCCCAAATAAATTAAATGCAAAAAAATGTTTTGTTCCAATGTGACCTTTTCATCAACTATTTTTATCACATTCCTTTTGTGCAAAGTATTTTTGCTTTGTCTTTTACATAAGGGGCAGGTTTAAAAGCCATGCTTTTGGGGTTTTAAAAAGGGTGGCCTTATAGAAAAAAGGGACCCCATTGAATTAAATTTAATTTTTTATATGTAAAAAACAGTGTGTAAAAATATATATTTTTACACAACTATACTCATCTATCTAAAGCTATCATCTTCTCCTATTCTTAACCTACCCTATCATCATCTATGGGGGGGGGGGGATAACTTTTCAATTCTTCTACTAAAATTTTCTATCTTCTTCTATCAAACTATCTTATCTATCTATATTTTATCAAACTTCTAACTACCCAAATCCCCATCCTGAAGGAAGTTTAGGTCGTCGAAAAACCCTCCAAACAGGGGGAAATTGGAAAAGGGCAGAAAAAGGATTGCTGGAAGGAAAAAAAAGGCAATCTTTTTTAAAGGGTAAGGTTTCATCCTTTAAAAAAAAGCCCTCCAAAAAACCTTCCCTTTTTTTCCTCAAAAACCCCCTATAGTTATTGTCAGCTCGCCAAACCGGAACCCGTGGTGAAGGGTCCCCTGCCCCCCCCTGATTTTCCGCCCCCCCCGGGAGGGGGTACGGGGAGCTTTGGGTTCCCCTAACCCCGGGGGGGACCCCCCTTTTCCCCCAATTAAATAAATAATTTTCCCTTTTTTCCCCCAACTTAATTTTTTTGGGAAAAATTCTGAAAATTTTAACAGTTTTAAACCCTTAAAAACAATAACTACAAAAAATTTAATTCAAACTTAACAAAAAAATCCCAATAAAAGACCTGGGAACCCTTGCCCCTTTTCAAAATTTTCATCCGGGGGGCCCCCTTATTCCGTTTAAAGGATTCCAAAAAAAACCCACTCGGCAAGTTTTCCCCTGAAAGGGTTTTTCCCGCGAGTTTGTTTCTTCTCTCAAAATCTCAATCCCTAAACAATCATTTTCCAATCAATCTATCTACCCTTTATCAACAAACTAACTTCAAACAACCCAAAATATTTTTTTGGGGCCCAACCTAAAAATCACAATCAAAAACACCCCACCACGTTTTTTTCAAATCACACACAAAAAACCAATTTTTTTCAAACTAATCCCCCAACTTTTCACACCCCAAAACAAACTCTCAATCAATCCAAATAAAATCACCCCTAACTCACAAACATTTTCAAACAAAAACCAAACAAAAAAATTTTCAAAAAAAAATTTCAACCCCACCCTCCAACCAACACAAACCCAAACCACATCACACCACAACACCTTCACAACAATCCTTCTAATCACCATCTACACATCCCCAACCCCCGAACCCCCTGGGACCCAACAAAAACAATTAACGGGGAATTTATTTAAACCAAAAAAAAAGCCAAAGGGGTTTAACCAGCCCCCGGCGAGTCCCCCGGGGCAACCCCAAAAGGGGGGCCCCCCCCCCATCCCCAATTCCCCCCCCCAGCTATTTAGAAAGGTCTAAAGACGGGGGGGGTGCCCTTTCCCCTATTTTAAAATTCCTTTTCCGTCCCCAACCCCAATGCGGAAAAAAATTTAAAATCCCCGGAAGGAAAAAAGTTTGGTTAACTTATGGGTTTTTTAATGGGGGTAACAACAAACAAAATAAATACCTAAAGGGGGGGGGAATTGGCCCCCAAGGGATAACAAACCCAAGAAAGAACCCAAGGCAAAAAGGGAAAAGGGGGGAAACGGGTTGGGTTTAAATTGGGGCCCCCCCCCAAACAACCGCCACTTTTGGGCCTAAAACCGTGGGGCATTCCCAACAAAAAAACTCAGGTTTTTGGGGGCCCTTTACTCCCGGGGGTTTCCCCCCCCCAAAGGGTCCCCAAAGACCCCCCGGGCTGGGGGTTTTTGGGGCCCCAACCCCCTCCGGGGGGGGACTTTTAATTTCGAACAATTTATTTTTCCTTTTCCAAAAAAATTTTTAAAGGGTTTTTCAAAGTTTTGGCCCGGGGGAAAATTTGGACCTTTTTAAAATTAATTTTTTCCCTTTAAAAAAACCCTTTTCAATAAGGGAATTTTAATTCCGGGGGGGTCCCAAAAAACTTTAACCCCCTTCTTTTAGGAACTTTTAATTTTGCTTAGGGGGGGAAAAAGTTTAGGGGGCCCCAGGGTTTTTTTTAAAGGCCAGAATTTAAAAAAGGGTTTTTTTTTTCCCCCCCCGCACCCCCGGAAAAGCCACAATGTAAAATTTTCCTTTTATAAAAAAATAAATTAAAAAAAAAACCCATATTGTGGGAACCCAAACCCAAGATTAAAAAGGGAAAATAAAAACAAAAAGGGAACCACTTTCCCTCCCCTCCGGCCCAAACCCTAAGGGCCTAAAACCCTTGGGAAAAAATAAAGGGGGTTGTTTTAAAAAAAGGGCCCGGGGGAAAACCCGGGGAAACTTTCCCCCTGGGGCACAAATTAACCCCTTATTTTTTAACCCTTAAAAAGTAAAAAGAATTCCCCCCTTTTTACGAAAATTTGGGCCCTTTCCGCAGAACGTTTTTCCTTTGGGATTTCAATTTAAATAACCCCGTTGGAAAAAACCCCAAACCAAAAAAACCTAATTTTTTCCACTGGAATTTTTACTGGGGCGGATCCCCCCTTTCCAGTTAACAGAGAAGGGGGGGGTTTAAAAAAATTAAAAAGTTCTTTGTTTAAAACCCAAAAAAATTAAGGGTGAAGAAACCCCCCTTTTTTAAAGGATTAAACTTTAAAACCTTTCCCCCAGTTCCGAGGGACACCCCTAAAACCCACGGGCCCCAAGGGAAAAGTTAAAGGGGTGGGGGATGGGGATAAGTTCCCCTTTTTAAATATTTAGGCCCTATTTTAAAAAATACCCCGGGTATGTCCATTTGCTTTACGGGCTGGCGTGGAAAATTTTGGTTTTGGCCCTTTTCTAAAAAGGGGAAAAAAGTAATTTCCCGGGAAAACTTGGGCCAGTTAATTCTTAACCCCCCGGTTTTTAATTTTTTTTAAAATGTTTTAAAAGGGCCTTTTTCAAAATTCCCCCTTTAATCCTGGGGGGCCCTCAAGGGAAATTCCTTTTAATAAACCCGCCCAGCTATGGGTTAAATTTAAGGCACCCCGGAATTTCCCCAGGCCTAATTCCCCTTTTCCAAAGGGCCTTTTCTTGGGGAAAGGTCGGGGTGCCATGACTTTCGGGGGGTTGTCACTGGTATGTCATATATCTTAGATTTTCTTCTCAAACCCAACTTTTGGGATTACGGGCCAAAAAAAGGTTCATTGGTTTAAAAAAAGGGCCAGAAGGCTATCCGGCTATAAAAAAGTTGCATGTTGGAGATAAAACCTCTGGGGGGGGAAAAAGGGAAAAAAACCCCCCGGGGTTTTTTAAAATTAACTAAAATTTTTTTCTCCCTGGATTTGTTATTTTTGGGGGGTAACCCAAAGGCCCTTTTCCCTTAAAAAGGCCTTCCTTTTTAAACATTTTCCTTTTTAATGTTAATTTAAACCGGGAAAATTTTTCCCCCCAACCCCAAAAAGAAAAAAAAAACCCCCCCTTTCCCCCAACCCCAAAAAGCCTTTAAAGAGCAAAATAACCAAGAAAAAAGTTTAAACAAAAAGGGGGAATCGGAAAAAGGGAAAGGCCACTGTCACGGAAACAAGGAAGGAAATTGGGGTTTAAAAACACAGAAAATCCCCAATTTAAAAAGCCCCAAAAGGGGAAGAGAAAACCCCAATACATGATACAAATTTTAAAAAAGGAAAAACACGGTTAAAATTGCCCAAGGAAAGGATTTTTAAGGGAATCCTGGTTAACAGTAAAAAAAATTTGTACCCCCGTGCAACACCCGTTTTGCCAAGGGAAAAAAGGATCAGGGGGGGAAATTAAAAATTTGGGAAAAAGGGGCCCAAGAAAAACCCATTAAACCCCAAATTTACAAGCCGCGGGTTAGACCACCCAGGGAAAAATATTTTGTACATTTTACCCACCAGTGAAACGTGAAAACATTTTTAGAGCGGGAACAGGTACAAGGCCCAAAAAAAATAAAAAAAAAGGACTGGGGGGACTCCCCGTCCCCCGAAAGTTTTTGGCAAGATTTGGGAAATTTAAGTTTAGAGAAAAGGGGGGTTTTCGGGGGGACATAATAAAAAATGTTTAAATAAAACAAAGGCCCAATAAAAGGATCTTTTTTTCCCAAAAAATTTTTTTATAACCCGGGACGAAACAAGAAAAAAGGGGGGTGTCCTCTACCATTTTGATGAACAAAATTTTTCCCTACAAAAACATAGAAAGGGATTCTTTTTTTTAAGAGCAGTGAACCAAAGGAAATTTCCCTTTTGCCGGGGGCCCAATTTCTTTGGGGTAAATTTCAAAAAACCGGGGAAACAAAAAGGGGGTTTTTGATCCCAACCCCCTGGAGCAAAAATTTTTAAAAACAATTTTATATTTGGTTGGGGATTAAAGGAAGGGGGTTAAAAGGATCCAGGGTTTTTCCGGGATTCCCAAAGATTGGGGGCCCGGGAAGGGTTAAATTTTTTCCCAAAAAGGGGAAAAAATTGGCTTCTACCTAAATTTGGGTTTTTTTTTGCCTTTCCTTTTGGCCCCAACCACCTTAGCACCCCCAAGGCTAAAACCTGGTGGACGTCCCCATTTTTTTTTGGGGCCCTTTCACAAATTTAAAATTTAAGAAAAACTATCTATCTAACTAAATTTTAACTATCAATCTATCTCTATTATCTATCTATCTATCTATCTATTATCTTTTCAAACTATCCCATATCTATCTCTATCTTTACCAATCATCAATCAAACCTAACCAAACTATTTACCCCAAATATAAATCCCCTCTCTCTCTTTTCCCCCTCTTTTTTCTCTCTCTCCTAATCAATCTATCAAACTATCTATCATCTATCTATTTTTATTTTACCTACCTATCTACCAATCTCTAAATATATGAAAAACCGGAAACCGCCCCAAAAATTCCCCCCAAACCAAAACCCCGGGTTCCCCGCATTTCCCTTAAACAAGACCCCGCCGGGGCCCAAAAGAAAAAAAACAAAAAGGAAAATCGAAAAGCCACTCCCCAACGGGGAAAAAAAAATTACCCAAGCTTTTTTTTTGCATATCAAAAAGGCAATTTTTTTTCGTCTCAGAATGAGCCTCTCTAAAGGGCGGGGAAGGGTTGTGCTTTTTTTTGCAAAAAAAAACCCCCAAAAAAGCCCCCTTTAATAAAAAGCAACCCTTAAGAAGCCCCTATTTCTGCAATAAATTCCCTTTAAAAAAAATTAAACCTTTTTTAACTTTTTTTACCTTTTGTAAAAGACACCTGTACACACAATAAAAATTCACACCTTCAAACCTCTCCACCGTGGCCAAACCAAAAGCGGGTCTAAGGATACCCAGGGGGAAAAAATTGGGGAAACCCTTTGGCTCAAGGCTGGGGAAAGGCTACGGGCAATAGGCGGGAAATTTTGGGTTTAGACGGCAAAAAACGTTGGCATTTTAAGAAAAAAGGGGAAGAAAAAACAAATAAACTGTAAATTTTCCCTTTCGACGGGCTCCATGCAAGATCTCGTCTTTTGGGGTAAGATGAGTCTGAAAAAGGTCAGGAAAATAATCCCAAAACGACAGGGGCCCCTGGTCCATGACCGTTTTAGAGCGGGATCACAGTCCCCAAAGTTTACCGGTAAAAAAAAACAACACAGTCTTGGGATTAAAATCCTACGGGGAAATGCAAGGTCCCCCTTCCAAACGCCAGCACATTTTCCAGGTCATTTGAATTTCACCAAGGGAAAACCCTGGTATGATCCAGAGGAGGGCGAGAGGGGGGTTCATCTGCCCAGAGAGGCCAAAATGAATTTTTTTTGGGGTTTTCAACTCCACTCCCGGGTGTTTGGAGGAAAAAAAGGAAACTATAACCCCAAAGGAAAACACTGTCCCACCAGGGAACCCAGGGGGGGGGACATCTTTATTTTGGGGGTCGCTTTTCGGCAAAAGGGGACAGGACAATTTGCCCCAAATTTTTGGGGAAAGGGGAAATTGAGGGGGCCATAAAACGCAAGAGTTTTGGCCTTTTTTAAAACCCCCCTTCCCTCAGTAAGACATTAAGAGGGGTCTTGGCGGGGCCCTTCCAGCAGGACAATGCCCGAAACATGCACCCCGGGGGAAAAACTTAAGGAGTAATTTCCGAAAGAAAGAAATTTAAAGGTTTTGGAAAAGGTTTGGGCCCCAGCTTACAGCCCTTTTAACCTTTTTTAAAATTTTATCTTTGGGGGGAGCTAAAACCCCTTCAATGTAGCCCAGCAACAGCCACCGAAACCTGAAAACCCGGGAAAAAGATTTGTATAAAAGGAGTGGGCCAAAATCCCTGCTGAAATTTGTGTGAAAACTTGGTCAGGAAATGTTTTCCCTCTGTAATTCAAAAAAAAGGGTTTCGGGTAACCCAAAATTTTAAAATTTTTCTGTTTTTCTATTGAATCAAATACTTATTTCATGCAATAAAAAAACAAATTATTTAAAAATCATACAATGTGATTTTCTGGATTTTTTGTAGATTGTTACAGACCTCTCCATTCTTTGAATCAAATACTTATTTTCCCCACTGTATGTATGTGTAAAATATATATTACATCCCCTATTACATACAATATGCAATATATCAATGAATCTATATTCTATAAGGCAATCCCCTTAAAACCTCAGTACATATAAAGTATGATAAGTGTGATGAAATCCACTCCCCAGTGCAAAGAAAGATTTTTATTCAGCAATTTATTCTGAGGGCCTACCAGAAGAAACTATTCTGAGACCTCACTGAGGAGATTATACTGAGGGCCCAGCAGAAGAAATTATTCTGAGGGCCCACCAGAGGACATTGTATTGAGGGCCCAACAGAGGAAATTATACTGAGGGCCCACCAGAGGAGATTATACTGAGGACCCACCAGAGAAATTATTCGAGGGACCCACCAGAGGAGATTATATGGAGGGCCCACCCAGAGGAAATTATTCTGAGGGACACTAGAGGTAGATGATTCTGAGGACAACCAAGAGGAAATTTACTACTGAGGGCCCACCAGAGGACATTATACTGAGGACCCACCAGAGGAAATTATACTGAGGGCCCACCAGAGGACATTATTACTAGGACCACAGAGGAATTATTATGAGGGCCCACCAGAGGACAATTATATTGAGGGGCCCAACAGAGGAAATATATACTGAGGGCCCACCAGAGGAGATTTATGAGGACCCACCAGAGATATTATACTGAGGGCCACAGAGGAGATTTATTACTGAGGACCACCCAGAGGAAATTATACTGATGGACCATCCAGAGAGATTATTTTTTTCTTTTTTTTTTTTTTTTTAAAATGAGGAGCCCACCAGAGGAAATATTCTGAGGGCCAACCAGAGGAAATTATTCTGAGGGACACCACAGACGGAAATATTCTGAGGGGCACAACCAGAGGAGATTTTACTAGGCCCACCTGGGAAATTTTTAACTGAGGCCCCACCAGAGGAAATTATACTCAGGGTTCTCACCACAGAGGAGATCTATACGAGGACCCACCATGACGGAATGTATATGAGGCCCACCAGAGGACAATTATACTGAGGGACACACCAGAGGAGATTATCCTGAGGGCCCACCAGAGGACATTATATTGAGGGCCCAACAGAGGAAATTATACTGAGGGCCCACCAGAGGAGATTATACTGAGGGCCCACCAGAGGAAATTATACTGAGGTCCACCAGAGGAGATTATTCTGAGGCCACTGAGGAAAATTATTCTTGAGGGCCCACCTGACGGAGATTATACCCGAGGGCCACAGAGGAAAAGTATTCTGAGGCAAAACGAGGAAATTATTCTGAGAGGTCATCAGAGCGAGATTATCTGAGACCACGATGAGGCATTATTCTGAGGGTCCCACCACAGATGAGATTATTTGAAGAAACCCAGAGAGGAAATTATTCTTAGGACCTACGAGTGGATATTATACTGAGGGCCCACCAGAGGATATTATACTGAGGGCCCACCAGAGGAAATTATTCTGAGGACCCACCAGAGGAGATTATACTGAGGGCCAACAGAGGAGATTATACTGAGGGCCCACCAGAGGAAATTATACTGAGGGCCCACCAGAGGAAATTATACTGAGGGCCCACCAGAGGAGATTATACTGAGGGCCCACCAGAGGAGATTATACTAAGGGCCCCACCAGAGGAGATTATACTGAGGGCCAACAGAGGATATTATACTGAGGGCCCACCAGAGGAAATTATTCTGAGGGCCCAACAGAGGAAATTATCCTTAGGGCACCAGAGGAGATTATACTAATGGCCCACCAGAGGAAATTATTCTGAGGACCACCAGAGGAGATTATACTTAGGGCCCCACCAGAGGAGATTATACTGAGGACCAACAGAGGAGATTATATTGAGGGCCCACCAGAGGAAATTATTCTGAGGGCCCACCAGGGGAAAATTACTTAGGGCCACAAGAGTAGATTATTACTATAGGGCCCACCAGAGGAAATTATTCTGAGGTGGCCCACCAAAGGCAGATTATTCTGAGGACCCACCAGAGGAAAATTATGCTGAGGGCCACCAGGAGGGAAATTTTCTGAGGGCCAACCAGATGGGAAATTATTCTGAGGGCCACCAGAGGAAATTATTCTATGAGGGCCAACAGAGGGAGATTATAATGAGGCCCACACAGGAGGAAATTATACTGAGGCTACACCAGAGGACATTATACTGAGGGCCCACCAGAGGACATTATACTGAGGACCCACCAGAGGACATTATACTGAGGGCCCACCAGAGGACATTATACTAAGGACCCACCAGAGGAAATTATGCTGAGGGCCCACCAGAGGACATTATATTGAGGGCCCAACAGAGGAAATTATACTGAGGGCCCACCAGAGGAAATTATACTGAGGCCCACAGAGGAAAAGTTACTGAGGGCCAAACAGGAGGAGATTATATGAGGGACCCACCAGAGGAAACATACTGAGGGCCCACCAGAGGAAATTATTCTGAGGCCCCACCAGAGGAAATTATACTGAGGGCCCACCAGAGGACATTATATTGAGGGCCCAACAGAGGAAATTATACTGAGTGCCCACCAGAGGAGATTATACTGAGGACCCACCAGAGGAAAATATACTGAGGGTACCCACCAGAGGAGATATACTGAGGGACCCCACCACAGGAAATTATTCTGAGGGCAACCAGAGGAAATTATTCTGAGGGCCACCAGAGGGAAATTATTCTGAGGGCCAACCAGAGGAGATTATACTGGGCCCCACCAGAGGAAATTAATACGAGGCCCACCAGAGGAAATTATAACTGAGGGCCCACCAAGGGAGGAGATTTTAATGAGGAACACAGAGCGACAATTATTAATGAGGGGCCCACCAGAGGACATTATACTGAGGACCCACCAGAGGAAATTATACTGAGGGCCCACCTATAGGACATTTTTATTGAGGGCCCAAAAGGAAATTATACGGAGGGACCACCAGAGGAGATAGTATTATTCTGAGGGCCCACCAGAGGGAAAATAATACTGAGGGACACAGAGGAGATTTTTCTGAGGGGCCCACCAGAGGAAATTATTCTGAGGGGCCCACAAGAGGAGATTATACCGAGGGCCCCACCAGAGGATTATTCTGTGGGCCAAACAGAGAATTTTATTCTGAGAGTCCATCAGAGGTCGATTATTTCTGAGAAAACCATGAGAGGAAATTTTTCTGAGGGTCCCACCAGAGGAATTATTCTGAGGACTACGAGAGGGGAAATTATTCAGAGGGACCACCAGAGGATATTATACTGATGGGCCACCGAGGAAATTTTACTGAGGGCCCCCCAGAGGAGTTATACTGGAGGGGACACCAGAGGAGATTATATGAGGGCAAAGAAGGAGATTATTACTGAGGGCCACCAGATGGAAAATTATCATGAGGGCCCAACAGAGGAAATTATCCTTAGGGACAAGAGGAGATTATACTAAAGGCCCACCAGAGGAAATTATTCTGAGGACCACCAGAGGTCATTATACTAAGGGCCCCACCAGAGGAGATTATACTGAGGACCAACAGAGGAGATTATACTGAGGGCCCACCAGAGGAAATTATTCTGAGGGCCCCCCCACTCAGATGGAAGGAGGAAATTATCCTTTGGGCCCAGAGAGAGATTATACTAAAGGCCCACCAGAGGAAATTATTCTGAGGACCACCAGAGGAGATTATTCTGAGGGCCACCAGAGGAAATTATTCTGAGGGCCCACCAGAGGAAATTATTCTGAGGGCCCACCAGAGGAGATTATTCTGAGGGCTCACCAGAGGAGATTATCCTTATGGCACCAGAGGAGATTATTCTGAGGGCACCAGAGGAGAAATATTCTGTGAGTCAATCAGAGGAGATTATCTGAGAACCCACGAGAGAAATTATTCTGAGGGACCAACCAGAGGAGATTATACTTGAGGGCACACCTGTAGGAAGATTCATATTATGAGGACCCAACAGAGGAAATTTTCTGAGGGCACACAGGGAAATTATTCTGAGGGCCAACAGAGGAGATTATACTGAGGGCCCACCAGAGGAAATTATTTGAGGGCCACAGAGGAAATTATCCTTAGGGCACCAGAGGAGATTATACTAAAGGTCCACCAGAGGAGATTATTCTAAAGGGCCACCAGAGGAGATTATTCTGAGGGCCACCAGAAGAAATTATTCTGAGGACCCACCAGAGGAAATTATTCTGAGGGCCCACCAGAGGACATTATATTGAGGGCCCAACAGAGGAAATTATACTGAGGGCCCACCAGAGGAGATGTATACCTGTGGGCCACAGAGGAAATTATACTGAGGCCACCAGAGGAGATTTTTTCTGAGGGCCCACCAGCGGAAAATTATATCTGGGGCCCACCAGAGGAGATTATACCGAGGGCCCACCAGAGGAAATTATTCTGAGGGCCAAACAGAGGAAATTATTCTGAGAGTCCATCAGAGGAGATTATTCTGAGACCCACGAGAGGAAATTATTCTGAGGGTCCCACCAGAGGAGATTATTCTGAGACCCCACGAGAGGAAATTATTCTGAGGACCTACGAGAGGATATTATACTGAGGGCCCACCAGAGGATATTATACTGAGGGCCCACCAGAGGAAATTATACTGAGGACCCACCAGAGGAGATTATACTGAGGGCCAACAGAGGAGATTATACTGAGGGGCCCACCAGAGGAAATTATAACTGGAGGGCCCACCAGAAGGAAATTATTACTGAAGCTCCACAGAGGAGATTTATACTGAGGCCCACCAGGGAGATTATACTAAGGGCCCCACCAGAGGAGATTATACTGAGGGCCAACAGAGGAGATATACTTGGGGCCCACCCGAGAAATTATTAGAGTGCCCACAGAAGGAAATTATCCTTAGGGCACCAGAGGAGATTATACTAAAGGCCCACCAGAGGAAATTATTCTGAGGACCCCCCGAGGTCATTATACTAAGGGCCCCACCGGAGGAGATTATACTGAGGTTCCAAACAGAGGAGATTATATGAGGGCCCCAAACAGAGGGAAATTATTCTGAGGGCCCACCAGAGGAAATTATCCTTAGGGCACCAGAGTAGATTATACTAAAGGCCCACCAGAGGAAATTATTCTGAGGGCCCACCAAAGGAGATTATTCTGAGGACCCACCAGAGGAAATTATGCTGAGGACCCACCAGAGGAAATTATTCTGAGGGCCAACCAGAGGAAATTATTCTGAGGGCCACCACAGGAAATTATTCGGAGGGCCAATCCAGAGGGATTATACTGAGGACCCACCTGAGGGAAATTATACTGAGGCCCCACCAGAGGAAATTATACTGAGGGCCCACCAGAGGAGATTATACTGAGGACCCACCAGAGGAAATTATACTGAGGGCCCACCAGAGGACATTATACTGAGGACCCACCAGAGGAAATTATACTGAGGGCCCACCAGAGGACATTATATTGAGGGCCCAACAGAGGAAATTATACTGAGGGCCCACCAGAGGAGATTATACTGAGGGCCCACCAGAGGAAATTATACTGAGGGCCACCAGAGGAGATTATTCTGAGGGCCCACCAGAGGAAATTATTCTGAGGGCCCACCAGAGGAGATTATACCGAGGGCCCACCAGAGGAAATTATTCTGAGGGCCAAACAGAGGAAATTATTCTGAGAGTCCATCAGAGGAGATTATTCTGAGAACCCATGAGAGGAAATTATTCTGAGGGTCCCACCAGAGGAAATTATTCTGAGGACCTACGAGAGGAGATTATACTGAGGGCCCACCAGAGGATATTATACTGAGGGCCCACCAGAGGAGATTATACTGAGGGCCCACCAGAGGAGATTATACTGAGGGCCCACCAGAGGAGATTATACTGAGGGCCAACAGAGGAGATTATACTGAGGGCCCACCAGAGGAAATTATTCTGAGGGCCCAACAGAGGAAATTATCCTTAGTGGGCACAGAGGAGGATTATACTAAAGGGTCCCCACAGAGGAAATTATTTCTGTGGACCCACCAGAGGGTCATTATACTAAGGGCCCAAGTGGAGATATATACTGGGACCAACAGAGGAGATTATACTGAGGGCCCACCAGAGGAAATTATTCTGAGGGCCCACCAGAGGATATTATACTTTGGGCACCAGAGGAGATTATACTAAAGGCCCACCAGAGGAAATTATTCTGAGGACCACCAGAGGAGATTATTCTGAGGGCCACCAGAGGAAATTATTCTGAGGGCCCACCAGAGGAAATTATTCTGAGGGCCCACCAGAGGAGATTATTCTGAGGGCTCACCAGAGGAGATTATCCTTATGGCACCAGAGGAGATTATTCTGAGGGCCACCAGAGGAAATTATTCTGAGAGTCCATCAGAGGAGATTATTCTGAGAACCCACGAGAGGAAATTATTCTGAGGGACCACCAGAGGAGATTATACTGAGGGCACACCAGAGGAGATTATTCTGAGGACCCACCAGAGGAAATTATTCTGAGGGCCCACCAGAGGAAATTATTCTGAGGGCCAACAGAGGAGATTATACTGAGGGCCCACCAGAGGAAATTATTCTGAGGGCCCACCAGAGGATATTATCCTTAGGGCACCAGAGGAGATTATACTAAAGGTCCACCAGAGGAGATTATTCTAAAGGGCCACCAGAGTAGATTTTTATTAGGGCCACCAGATGAAATTATTCTGAGGACCCACCAGAGGAAATTATTCTGAGGGCCCACCAGAGGACATTATATTGAGGGCCCAACAGAGGAAATTATACTGAGTGGCCACCAGAGGAGATTAGACTGAGGACCCACCAGAGGAAATTATATACTGAGTGGCCACCAGAGGAGATTATTCTGAGGGCCACCAGAGGAAATTATTATGAGGGCCACAGAGGAGATTATTCCGAGGGGAGCCCACCATGAGGAAATTATTCTGAGGGCCAACAGGAGGATTATTCTGTGTGTCCATCAGTGGAGATTATTCTGTGTCCCACGAGAGGAAATTATTCTGAGGGTCCCACCAGAGGAGATTATTCTGAGAACCCACGAGAGGAAATTATTCTGAGGACCTACGAGAGGATATTATACTGAGGGAAACCACAGAGGATATTATTACTGAGGGCCCTCCAGAGGAAATATATATTTGAGGACCCAACAGAGGAGATTATACTGAGGGGGCCAACAGAGAGGAGATTATAACTGAGGGCCCACCAGAGGAAATTATACTGAGGGCCCACCAGAGGAAATTATACTGAAGGCCCACCAGAGGAGATTATACTGAGGGCCCAACAGAGGAGATTATAATAGGGGCCCCACCAGAGGAGATTATACTGAGGGCCACCAGAGGAGATTATACTGAGGGCCCACCAGAGGAAATTATTCTGAGGGCCCAACAGAGGAAATTATCCTTAGGGCACCAGAGGAGATTATACTAAAGGCCCACCAGAGGAAATTATTCTGAGGACCACCAGAGGAGATTATACTAAGGGCCCCACCAGAGGAGATTATACTGAGGACCAACAGAGGAGATTATACTGAGGGCCCACCAGAGGAAATTATTCTGAGGGCCCACCAGAGGAAATTATCCTTAGGGCACCAGAGTAGATTATACTAAAGGCCCACCAGAGGAAATTATTCTGAGGGCCCACCAAAGGAGATTATTCTGAGGACCCACCAGAGGAAATTATACTGAGGACCCACCAGAGGAAATTATTCTGAGGGCCAACCAGAGGAAATTATTCTGAGGGCCACCAGAGGAAATTATTCTGAGGGCCAACCAGAGGAGATTATACTGAGGCCCCACCAGAGGAAATTATACTGAGGCCCCACCAGAGGACATTATACTGAGGGCCCACCAGAGGACATTATACTGAGGTCCCACCAGAGGATATTATACTGAGGGCCCACCAGAGGACATTATACTAAGGACCCACCAGAGGAAATTATGCTGAGGGCCCACCAGAGGACATTATATTGAGGGCCCAACAGAGGAAATTATACTGAGGGCCCACCAGAGGAAATTATACTGAGGCCCCACCAGAGGAAATTATACTGAGGGCCCAACAGAGGAGATTATACTGAGGACCCACCAGAGGAAACATACTGAGGGCCCACCAGAGGAAATTATACTGAGGACCCACCAGAGGAAATTATACTGAGGGCCCACCAGAGGACATTATATTGAGGGCCCAACAGAGGATATTATCCTGAGTGCCACCAAGAGGAGATTTATAATCGAGGACCCACACGGAGGAAAATATACTGAGGGCCCACCAGAGGAGATTATACTGAGGACCCACCAGAGGAAATTATTCTGAGGGCCCAGCAGAGGAAATTATTCTGAGGGCCACCAGAGGAAATTATTCTGAGGGCCAACCAGAGGAGATTATACTGAGCGCCCCCACAGAGGAATAATTATACTGAGGCCCCACCAGAGGAAATTATACTGAGGGCCCTACCAGAGGAAGATTATACATGAGGGACCCACCAGAGGAAATTATACTGAGGGACCACCAGAAGGACATTATATGAGGACCCACCAGAGGAAAAATTATACTGAGGGCCACAAGAGGACATTATATTGGAGGGCCCAACAGAGGGAAAATTATACCTGAGGGCCCACCAGAGGAGTTTATATCTGAGGGCCCTCAGAGGAAATAATCTAGGGCCTACCAGAGGAGATTATTCTGAGGGGCCCACCAGAGGAATTATTCTGAGGGCCCACCAGAGGAGATTATACAGAGGGCCCACCAGAGGAAATTATTCTGAGGGCCAAACAGAGGAAATTATTCTGAGAGTCCATCAGGAGGAGATTATCTGAAGAACCCATGAGAGGGAAATTACTCTGGGGTCCCACCAGAGAGGTAAATTATTTCTGAGGACCTACTGAGGAGGAAATTATTCTGAGGGCCCACCAGTGGATATTATACTGTGGGCCCACAGACCCTACCAGACGGAAATTATATGAGGGCCCACCCAGAGGAGATTATACTGAGGGCCCACCAGAGGAGATTATACTGAGGGCCAACAGAGGAGATTATACTGAGGGCCCACCAGAGGAAAAGATTCTGAGAGCCCAACAGAGGAAATTATCCTTAGGCGCAACCAGAGGAGAGTTATTACCTAAAGGCCACCAGAGGAAAATTTATTCTGAGGACCACCAGAGGTCATTATACTAAGGGCCCCACCAGAGGAGATTATACTGAGGACCAACAGAGGAGATCATACCGAGGGCCCACCAGAGGAAATTATTCTGAGGGCCCAACAGAGGAAATTATCCTTAGGGCACCAGAGGAGATTATACTAAAGGCCCACCAGAGGAAATTATTCTGAGGACCAACCAGAGGAAATTATTCTGAGGGCCACCAGAGGAAATTATTCTGAGGGCCAACCAGAGGAGATTATACTGAGGCCCCACCAGAGGAGATTATTCTGAGGGCTCACCAGAGGAGATTATCCTTATGGCACCAGAGGAGATTATTCGAGGGCCACCAGAGGAAATTATTTGAGAGTCATCAGAGGAGATTATTTGAGATCCACAGAGAGGAATTATTTGAGGGAACCACCAGGAGGAGATTATACTGAGGCACCACCGTAGGAGATTATTTGAGGGACCCACTAGAGGAAAATTATTCTGAGGGCCCACCAGAGGAAATTATTCTGAGGGCCCACCAGAGGAAATTATTCTGAGGGCCCACCAGAGGAAATTATCCTTAGGGCACCAGAGGAGATTATACTAAAGGTCCACCAGAGGAGATTATTCTAAAGGGCCACCAGAGGAGATTATTCTGAGGGCCACCAGAAGAAATTATTCTGAGGACCCACCAGAGGAAATTATTCTGAGGGCCCACCAGAGGAGATTATACTGGGAGGCCCATCAGAAGGAAATTATTCTGAGGACCCACCACAGGAATTCTATTCTGAGGGAGCCCACCAGAAGGAAATTATTTGAGACCCCACCAGAGGAATTATTCTGAGGACCCACCAGAGGAGATTATTCTGAGGGCCCACCAGAGGAAATTATTCTGAGGACCCACCAGAGGAAATTATTCTGAGGACCCACCAGAGGAGATTATTCTGAGGGCCCACCAGGGGAAATTGTTCTGAGAGCCCACCAGAGGAAATTATACTGAGGACCCACCAGAGGAAATTATACTGCGGGCCCAACAGAGGAAATATTACTGAGGGCCAACGAGGTAGATTAACTGAGGGGCACTCCAGAAGGAAAATTATTCTGAAGGGCCCACCAGAGGATAATTATCTTAGGGCACCAGAGGAGATCGTATTACTAAAGGTCCACCAGAGGAGATTAATTAAAAGGAGCCACAGAGGAGATTTATTCTGGAGGGCCACCAGAAGAATTAATTGAGGACCCACCAGAGGAAAAATCTTATTCAGAGGGGCCCACAGAGAGGAGATTATATTGGGCATTCAGAGGAAATTATTCTGAGGACCACCAGAGGAAATTTTTCTGAGGACACCCACAGAGGAGTTTTATTCTGAGGGCCCACCAGAGGAAATACTATTGTGAGGGCCCACCAGGGGAAATTATTCTGAGGACCCACCAGAGGAAATTATTCTGAGTACCCACCAGAGGAGATTATTCTGAGGGCCCACCAGGGGAAATTGTTCTGAGAGCCCACCAGAGGGAAAATTATTCTGAGGGGCCCACCAGAGAAATTATACTGCGGGCCACCAGCAGGAATATTTATACTGAGGGCCACCAGAGGAAATATTTTTCTGTGAGCAACCAGAGTAAAATTGAGGAAAATTATACTGAGGACCAACCAGAGGAAATTATACTAAAGGACCACTAGAGGAGATTATACTAAAGGCCCACCAGAGGAGATTATACTAAAGGACCACTAGAGGAGATTATACTAAAGGCCCACCAGAGGAAATTATTCTGAGGACCACCAGAGGAGATTATACTACGGGCCCCACCAGAGGAGATTATACTGAGGGCCCACCAGAGGAGATTATACTTAGGACCCACCAGAGGAGATTCCATGGCACACCAGTCGTATATAATGATATTTAAGTTTTTATTAAGGTTAATTACAAGGAGGTAGATCAGGCAAACAAGGTTGGTTATCTTGATTACTGCACAAGTACAATTTATCTCATAAATGTCTTGAACATTCTAACTTAGGATGTCAGATGATAGATGTCTAAAGGTATCGACGTTTCGACAATATGCCTTTATCAAGTGACATCTAAGTAGTCCAGAGAGCAAAATAGATAAATATAAGTTAGAAGTTGGTAGGGAGGTGGCAGATATAGGCATCGGCTGAGTAAGAGAGGTAATATAGGGACTGTGGATGGCCAAAGAGGTGCTGGAGAGGTTATGCGGAAAAGGACTAATATCTGAAGGTATCAGCTAGCAGCTAGCGACTCAGTCCGACGAGTATTTTGACCTGATTTTCAGAGTGGATTTTGGTCTTTTTTCCTCACCGAGTTTGCAGTCAGTAAACAAATCCAATTCATCTCCAAGGGGTTTTGGACATGGATCTGACATAGAGATGTTTAGGATGAAAGAATGAACATGTTAATCTGACCAATTGAAAATCTGAGTTGTGTGGATTTTCAATTAAGGTTTATGGGGATGCCTTTACCGTTGCGTTTTTGTGGTTATGAAAACCTGAATCTGTGTAAAAATCAGACGATAAAAGCATATCATGTAGACAGGCCCTTACGGTTTTGTAGGTTATTATCTTAACAGGGTCTCCCATTTCGGGACAGTCGCCCTGCTGAAGGCCAGCAGAAGGTTATTATCTAGTGTAAGATTTCTCCACAGAAAAGAGGTACCTCTACACCATGTAATGTAGTAAGAATGGATGTGAAATTATAGGAACTTATATGGTGAGTCATTGCTTTCCCTATTTTTACTGTTTGGAACCTATGCTGTGGACCCTATTTTTCTATCTATGGTATCTCACAAAAGTGAATACACCCCTCACATTTTTGTAAATGTTATATTATATTTTTTATTGGACAACACTGAACATATGACACTTTGATACAATGTAGTCAGTGTACAGCTTATATAACAGTGTAAATGTGGTGAGTCCTCAAAATAGATCAACATACAGCCATCAATGTCTAAACTGCTGGCAACAAAAGTGAGTACAGCCCTAAATGAAAATGGACAAATTGTGGCCAATTTGCCATTTTCTCTCTACGGTGTCACGTGACTCATTAGTGGTACAAGGTCTAAGGTGTGAATGGGGAGCAGGTGTGTTAAACTTGATATTGATGCTCTGACACTCTCTTATACTGGTCACTGGAAGTTCAGCATGGCACCTCATGGCAAAGAGCTGTCTGAGTATCTGGAAAAAGATTAGTTGCTCTACATAAATATGGCCTAGGCTATAAGAAGATTGCCAACAACCTTAAACTGAGCTCCAGAATGGTGCCCAAGATCATACAGCGGTTTAACAAGACAGGTTCCACTCAGAACAGGCTTTGCCATGGTCGACCAAAGAAGATGAATGCACGTGCTCAGCCTCATATACATAGATTATCTTTTCAAAATTGATGCATGAGTGGTACCAGCGTTTCTGCAGAGGTTTAAGAGTGGGGTCAGCCTGTCAGTGCTCAGACCATACACCATCAAATTGCAGCTGACGGCTGTGGGGAGCTACAGTTCATTGAAGGAACCATGAATGCCAACATGTACTACAACATACTGAAGCAGGGCATGATCCACTTTCTTTGGAAACTGGGCAGCAGTATTCCAACATGATAACGACCCCAAACACACCTCTAAGACCACCACTGCCTTGCTAAAGTAAATGAGGGTAAAGGTGATGGACTGGCCAAGCATGCCTCCAGACCTAAACCCTATTGAGCATCTGTGGGGCCTCCTCAAATGAAAGGTGAAGGAGCGCAAGGTCTGTAACATCCACCAGCTCCGTGATGTCGTCATGGAGGAGTGGAAGAGGATTCCCGTGGCTGCAACCTGTGACGCTCTAGTGACCTCCATGCCCAAGAGAGTTAAGGCAGTGCTGGAAAATAATGGAGGCCACACAAAATATTTACACTTTTAGCACAATTTGTCTAAAAGGGGTGTACTCACTTTTGTTGTCAGCGATTTAGACAATGATGGCTGTGTGTTGAGTTATTGAGGGCACACCAAATTTACATTATATGCTATACAAGCTGTACACTGACTACTATACATTGTATCAATGTGTCATGTCCAGTATTATCCCATGAAAAAATATAATAAAATATTTACAAATATGTGAGGGGTGTACTAACTTTTATGAGATACTGTAGCTGATATATTGGGTTTTTCATGGGGATATTTTAAGTATAGTAAAAGTTATGTTTAAAGGGTATTTGATTCTCTTTTTCTTTGTGATCTCTTATATGTACCCCGAATATAATATATTTCCTGTTATCTGTGATATTTTTATCCTACTACCAAATGCAACATTAATAGCAATAGAGTATGTCCAAACACCCTCAAAAGGCTGAACCTCATCAAGTTTGGGTTCCCTCTCATCATAAAGAACCACTCTCCTATATGGAATTCATATAATTACAGAACATGGAGAGTAACTGGTATATAAAAGTAACAAACTTTATTAATAACATATAAAACTTCCTACAGACATAGAACAAGTTCCAAAAAGGATCCCATATAAGACGGGTCTATTCACTATAATAGTAGTACAGATATAAGTATAATGCCGGGAGGTATATAGTATATAGAATATAACATGACTCCAAGTAACATTACCAATAGTCATAGAGTCTATTTGCTCGTATAACAAGCCCATAAATTCAAAAAATATATCAGAGCATTGTTGTAATCGCAGTGATTCACTACCTCACCAGTAAAGATAGAATAGACCGGTCGCCCCGACGCACGTTTCGCAAGTCTTTGCTTTTTCAAGGGGTATACATGCTCAGTGAGCTCTCCCCATGTATATTATAGGTACAGAGTCCACGTAGCATATCGTACATCATGTCACAGATCAAAATACAAACTAAAAAAGGAGGAAAAATCACTGATTAAAATTTGATTAAAAGGAGGAAAAATTATATAATGCAGAGACCAAGAGTCACAGATACAAAAGTCTGGTGGGGACATTTAGAGAAAGGAGCTAAAGCTCAATTTTTCATTTAATCCATTTGGGGTCATAGTATCCAGTGAGACGTGGACTCTGTACCTATAATATACATCAATAACTGGAGAACAAGACCTGAAGAACTGTTGTCTGATGAATTAGAGAGAAAAAAAGCGACGATCAATACTGCTGTTGTATATATGCATGTAATAATCATATTGTTGATTCTCTTTTTGACACTATGTATTACCTATTTATACTCTGTAGATGAGAATGATATACGTAGATATGATATGCTAATCATGCATATGTGACAAGACATTGTAATGTTTGATTGTTATTTTGCTAATTCGTCACACTAGACATCGGTGACGGAGGGTACCTTGTAGTCTCCTATTTCTAAAAATAGATATTTGGTCTGATCCACGGCCCGTTTGGGAGCAGTGCGCGTGCGTGGTGTGGGGAGATGGATGCCGGCTCCCATTCGGCGTCCTTTAACGCGGGGGGCGCATGCGCGGAGATCTCGGTCTTCCGCGCATGCGCGCTGGTGCGGGACTGCCGGAAGTGGGGCATCGGCTTCTCTCCTTTCGAACACTGCGCATGCGCCGCATTATGTCCCAGCTGTGGGCGCTAGACGCGGTAATATTTAACTGGGGAGAGCTCACTGAGCATGTATACCCCTTGAAAAAGCAAAGACTTGCGAAACGTGCGTCGGGGCGACCGGTCTATTCTATCTTCACTGGTGAGGTATTGAATCACTGCGATTACAACAATGCTCTGATATACCTTTTGAATTTATGGGCTTGTTATACGAGCAAATAGACTCTATGACTAGTGGTAATGTTACTTGGAGTCATGTTATATTCTATATACTATATACCTCCCGGCATTATACTTATATCTGTACTACTATTATAGTGAATAGACCCGTCTTATATGGGATCCTTTTTGGAACTTGTTCTATGTCTGTAGGAAGTTTTATATGTTATTAATAAAGTTTGTTACTTTTATATACCAGTTACTCTCCATGTTCTGTGATTATACAAATGCAACATTAGTAGAATCACCACTCTAAATAGACAAATCACAGATATAACACAAAACAGTGTTTACTAGCTGAACCCTTTGCTTCGTGGAACATCCCTCTCACACACACACATGGAAGGAAACAATTTTAATTACTGCCATATGTTTTTTCCAGAACAAGCACAGGAAAAAATATGGAACCACCATGTAACTTGCATTTTTGAAGCAAATTAATTTACAGTTAAAAAAGAAAAGTGCTTGTAGACTTATTGAGCTGTGGACCTGACTAATGGCAAGCAAACATGGTGTCAACAAAAAAGCTGTCAATTGAATCAATGGAAGGGAGTTTAAAACTCTATTAAGACTGGAGTGCAGAAGCAGATGTTGGTTGTTCCCAGTCAGCTGTGGTTTAAATTTGGTGCAAGTATATACAAAATGGGAAGCTTATTAAATGGAAACATATGGGTAGCAATATGACCAAGTAAGATGTCAAAGCTTCAGGATAGAAGATTTCTAGCAATATGCCTGGAAAATGCTCAACAAAACAAAGATTAGAACCAAGTGGAAACAGAAGTCAATATTTTTGACATCACTGTAAAAAATCAGCTGCATGAAATGGGATTTACTTATCGAAAAGCCAAGTGAAAACTTAGGCTATGTTCACACGGCTTATTTTGGGGCGCATTTCGCCACGTATTGTGAGTGTACTGCGCTCTAATACGAGCAAAATGTGCCCCAGTCATTACGGTAATCCACAGTTCTCATAGAGAACTATGGATTATGCCTCCTCTCCCCGGTCGTACAATATGATCGTATAGTGCGCCCAGGGAGATAATTGACATGTCCTTTATTTGCGGCGCTTTCGCGCCACGAGTAATGACAGTCTATAGGGCCGGCGAGCTGCCGCCCCCCCTGCGCCGCGGGAGTACACGCCGATCAGCGCGACTCCCGAAGACCCGGCATAATTGCGGGGCATACTGTATGCCGTGTGAACTTACCCTAACACCTAAACTGAAGAAAACAAGGTTACAGGGGGCTAAAGAGAAGCAATCACGGAGAGTGGAGGATTGGATGAAAGTGATATTTCTGATTAGTCACCAATCTGCACTAGTGGAGGAGGTGAAGCTGGAAATAGCATTTTCTGCCATCTAATAAAACATATAAAAGGTGACATCTGAATTACAAAATCACATTTCCATAATTTATGATAGGAGTGTCAAACTTATTTTCATGAGGGCCACATCAGTATTATGGTTGCCCTTAAAGGGCCTTTGGAGGGTGGCCAGGGAACCTTGGTGGGGCTGTCAGAGCTGTGCCACCATCAGAGAGTTGCTGAAAAGAGCAGTTAGATGATGTGCACTTGAGTTCCACATACAAGATGGCGCCCACTCCTAGGGCTGATGACACTACCTCTGCCAAATTCTGGCTCCAGCCTATAGATGAAAGTTGAGAGCCGGTCCTTCTGTATCCAGACCTGCTTTCAAGGGTGAAATAAAATGACCTGATAGGCCGCATTTCGCCTGCAGGCCTTCAGTTTGACTCATGATTTATGGATATCAGGTGAAGGACATGGGAGATGCAATCACTACTTTAGCAGTCAGGACACAGGTGGACAGAGACAATTTGGACATTTCTCATTCCACCAATGGTAAATAGGTTCCCTGATGAAAAAATCCTTATTTCAGGATAATACTTTTTGCAACAGATCAGATAGTGTTAAAGAGATTTTCTAACCATGCTGTTTCACAGAGTCACTTACAGCTTTAGAAACACTAAAAAACAGTCAAAGAGGACACAATAATTTTTGGAACAGCATTTCTGCTAATATGAAATATATGAAAAAATGGAGTGTGGAGGTCTGAACAGACACCTAGAGAGGTAGCATGTAGCATAGGTTCCCACCTGAATTGGGGTCACCTTGCCGCGGTAGGTGGGCATTTACAGTTTTGATAAAAAATGTGCACTAAGAACCTCAAATTTTTTCATATATTTCATATTATCAAAAATGGTGTTCCAAAAATTATTATGTCCTCTTTGCCTGTTTTTTAGTGTTTCTAGAGTGCTCCTGATATTGTATTGTGTTTGCATAGATTGTGCTGCCACAACAGTGTGCACCTATACGTTTATTCTTCAAAACGGATATGCTAACCAGATTTTGTATTTTGACATACAGCTCGCACTTCCTGATCAGGCTGTGAGTAAGTCTATAACAGTTGTTGGTATATCAGCTCTGCTATTCCTAGATGATCCTGTTACAGCGACATGACTTATAAAGTGTAGTACACAAGGCTACAGAGCTCTAAATAGTGAAAGCTTCTCATTGAGTTAGGTAACCAACTAGAGATAAGAAAGATACGGCTCTGCAGGGAGTGACTCACCATGGACAGACTGACTGACAGCAGCTTGGAGCAATGACAGATAAGAGAGAGTAAGGAGAGGTGGTCTAAGAGGAGATATCTCCTGACCAAAGCAAACTCAACAAAGCAGTGTATTTGGCAATAATCTTCATGTACCTTTCCCTACATCTTAAAAGCTAATCATTGTGGTGAGAAAAATTTATGGAGGAAATGAAAAAAATTGGTTCATGACAAGGCTCTATCTCAGAAAGTTGATCTTTCACCACTCTTCTAGAAGCAGCATGTTGCAGAATATTATCAGTATCATGTTACAAAAATGAACATGATGTTCTTAGTATACTTTTTGATCAAACTGGATTAACCCATTTGGCCACTTCAGAAAAAACACATACAAAAAATGCGACATTACTTACTCAAAAAACACTGTAATTTTTTGGGCCATATTCACAGCTCAAAGGCTGGACTAGGCTGAACCCAGTAGCAGGCAGCTCTGGCCTATATGCTACCTGGGAAAACTTAACAGGTGCAGCTAATTACTGAGCAGCAGCTCACACAACCCACCACTAGGCGAACAATTAGATGATAAAAAACTGCACATTAACTTGATACCTGTTCACATCAGCATGCAGAAAAGCCACAGTATAATGCATGAGGAGATTGAACAAATGCAAAAATACCAATAAAACAACTACTCACATACTCTCAATGCGGGAGGGGGGAGGTTGCTGGTACTACAATTGCATATAAATAAGGCGATACAGAAGGGACTCGCAAGACCTGAGGACTGTTGACTCTGGTTGCGAGCTTGCGTATTGGGGCCCCTGTACCAACTAATACCTCATATTTAACATTTTTTTCCAGTATGTAATATTTTTTATCTGCCAACAGTGCTGGGGAGCGGAGGGTGTCTGTACTTTGTGTTGGACACCCAGAAAGTGCTGGGCAGCCCGCCTAATCTAATAGTATGGGCGTCACTAATAGGTTGTAAGCCAGCATGTTGTACCACACATATCTGTATTTATGGCATCCTTCTGTATCGCCTTATTTATATGCAATTGTAGTACCAGCAACCGCCCCCTCATGCATTGAGGGTATGTCAGTGGTTGTTTTATTGGCATTTTTGCATTAGTGCAATCTCCCCATGCATTATACTGTGGCTTTCCTGCATGCTGTTGTGAACAGGTATTAAACTAATGTGCAGTTTTTTATTATCTAATTGTTCCCCTAGCAGTTGGGTGCGTGAGCTGCTGCTCAGCATTAGGCTGCACCTGTTAATTTTTCCCAGGTAGTATATAGGCTAGAGCTGCCTGCTACTGGGTTCAGTCTAGTCCAGCCATTGAGATGTGACTAAGGCCCAAAAAATTGCAGTGTCACTTGGCCACTTCACGACAACCTCTCTTAAGTGGCCCATATACTAATGTAATGGATGGAACCTCCAAGGGGCTCTACATCCTAGTGGGGCTACAAATTATCCTAGGATATAAACGTGCACAAAGAAAGAAATCACATCAATCACCCCAGTTGGTCTGAATACACTTTCTGTCTCTATTCTCAAAATGGCAGGTTTTTATACTCTTTTATACTAGTAAGATAAGAAAGCATCACATGGGCAGAGCTGTTAGTCTGTGTTTGGTTACATCCTTAGTCACCACCACCGCAGCAACGGCAACATTATCAAGGAGAATGACCCAGTGGCCCAGCAACACCTCTGCTACCAGACCTATTCCCCTTGCTTTGGTTTGCTCAAAGGCAAAGCATCACAGCAACAATGGCCGCCCCAGGTGCTGTCATTCTACTCCTGTCCTCTGTATCCTTAGTAATTAGTCAAACAGTACAAATAAATAAAAAAAAAAACCTCAATCAGGTCTGTGCATTGATAAAGAGAAATAAAATCCACAGGTTTGGTTCCTGCAGGGATTTGAACCTAGGTCCCTTGTGCTGTGAGGTAAAAACTTTACCTCTGAGCTACTCACTGCTCTATACATAAACAGACTTTTCTTTGACTACAGAGAGGAAAGGCCTGGTGATGTCACCCTGCTGGGTCACATGATATGAAGAGCTGGATGCAGGAGGTATGAAATGAGATTGTGGCAAAACCGCTTTAAATGTTCAACTTTCCATGCCACAGTTTGATCAAAAAGTATACTAGGAACCTCGTGTTCATTTTAGTAAATTTCTGTTGAGCAGCAGTAAGTCAATGCATGTGGATGTCCATGGCTTTTTCTCTCCCATTGTGACTATGTTCATCATTAGTGATGTCCATGCCTTAAAGAATTCAGGTGTCATAAAAGCCCAAGAAGGTCTAACACAATACTGAGCAGAATTATTTATGGTTTAGTAACTGTTTCCTAAACAATGAGTGATCCCATATTTTTCATCCTACCTGATCTGAAAAACCATGTGCCATTAATTAGCAGAATTTCCCTCCATGTATATGTCCTAAAGCAGAATGTTCTACTATAAAACTACTATAAAATCTGATTTATGTATTAACTTCAAATTTGGTGGTTCCAGAAGTTTTGCTCTTAGTTCAAGGATGAAAAAGGTAGGAGACACAAGAAGAAAACGGTTAGTGGTCTTCATGCATGTCATAGAGATGGTATTTATGGAGGCAGGAAAGTGCTACCCCTCCTACTCCCTAAATCGGAGTGAGATACTCCACCTCCCCAAACGGGGATGGTTATGTGCACCATGACAAACATGTATGTCATAAGGGGCAGCATGGTAGTTCAGTGGTTAGTAGAGTACAACATGGTGGCTCAATGTTTAGTACAGTGCAGCACAGTGGCTCAGTGGTTAGCACAATACAGCATGGGGGCTAAGTGGTTAGCAGAGTACAGCACGGTGGCTAAGTGGTTAGCAGAGTACAGCACGGTGGCTCAGTGGTTGGATAGCACAGTAGCAGGCAGGTGGCTCAGTCATTCAGCAGCAGTAATAGCACGGTGAGGTAATTGGTTAGCACATGCAGCACGTGGTGTGCTAAGTGGAGTATAGCATCAAGTGGTCAGATGGTCATATGCACAGTTAGCATGGTGTCAGTGGTTAGCACTACGCACAGTGGCTCAGTGGTTAGAGTATAGCATGTGCTCAGTGTTAGCAAGTCAGCACAGTGCTCAGTGGTTAGCACGTACAGCATGGTGGTTCATTGATTAGCACAGTATAGCATGGTGGCTCAGTGGTTAGCACAGTACAGCACAGTGGCTCAGTGGTTAGCACAGTATAGCATGGTGGCTGAGATGTAAGCAGAGTACAGCATGGTAGATTAGTAGTTAGCACTTTTGCCACCAAGAAAACATTTAGAAAGAGTCTATATGCCCTCCCTGTGTCTGCGTGGGGTTACACTGGTTTTCCCCTTTTTCCAAAACCAGCAATATGCATAATGACAATCTCTGTACAGCGCCGTGGAATGAAAACATGCTATAGAAAAGAATACAATAAATAAGTGTGGGGATCCCATAGTTTTTGACAGGAGCTGTATTACAGATGTAGGAGAATTGACCATTTTCAGTACAAAAGAAATAGGTATTTGAAACCACATAAGAGGTTGCGGCATTGCTCTTGCTTCTCCAGAGACCATTGTGCGGTGCAGTAGAACTGCCCTATATTTATATGTTACTAGATGTTATTCAGAGGTGGCACCCTGCTAGGGGCAGGCTGCACTGATAATCATGATTATGAATATTTCTTCAAAGTCCTGCAGGAAAATCTGGAGTGTGACTGCTGGAATAAATAGCCGCACAGCCACTCAGGTAATATGCCAATAGTTGGTTCACTGCTTAGCTCAGTAACTGCAATCCTGACTACCAGGAGTAATATATGGGAAAAACATTTGGACTCAAGGCAACTGGATCATTGCACAGAAAAGGAAATTTAAGTATGTAACTATTTCTATTATCTGGCTTTACTGTGTTATGTATTTTGCTCTCTCTCCTAGACCAGTGGTTTCCATACTTAAGCTCTTTTGGAAAAGCATACTGCAACTTTAAGAGCAGGTGGCATCACACCTCAAGTTTCCCTTTCCAGAAGTAGCTTTGCTTGGTTGTCAGTAGATTTATGCAAAAAATACTACAAAGGCCATATTTACAGCTCAATGGCTGGACTAGACTGAACCCAGTAGCAGGCAACTGTGGCCTATATACTACTTGGGAAAGATAAACAAGTGCAGCTAATTGCTGAGCAGCAGCTCACACACCCCACCACTAGGGGAACAATTAGATGATAAAAACTGCACATTAACTTAATACTTGTTCACTCCAGTATACAGAAAAGCCACAGTATAATGCATGGGGAGATTGCACAAATGCAAAAATACCAATAAAACAACCACTCACATACCCTCCATGCATGAGGGGGTGTTTGCTGGTTCCACAATTGCATATAAATAAGGCGATATAGAAGGGTGCCACATATACACTACACCAGACTAGCTTACAATTTATTAGTGACACCCATACTATTAGATTAGGTGAGCTGCCCAGCATTTTCTGGGTGTGCAATACAAAACACAGACACCCTCCGCTCCCCAGCACTGTTGGGCAGATAAAAAATATGACATACTGGAAAAATGTTAAATATGAGGTATTAGTTGATACAGGGGCCCCAATACGCAAGCTCACAAGCGGCGTCACCGTTCCTCATGTCTGCGGGTCCCTACACTAACAATTTACAGAAAAACCCAAAACAAAAATGGGACATTACTTACTCAATAAACACTGCAAAGGCCTTATTTACAGCTCAATGGCTGGACTAGACTGAACCCAGTAGCAGGCAGCTCTGGCCTATATGCTACTTATGGTATGGCAGATTTATGGTATGAAATGCTCTTGATTGTGTAACACAGGGTATTGTAGTCTGTGAGGTTGAGTCATGGTTGTTTATGTGTAAGTTATGTGTAATGTGTTGTGTATTTTTGGGTAACTTTTGTATCAGCCCCTGTGCCAACAAGGGTAAAGCTTCTTGCCACCTCACACCAAGTGTTTCAACACGTAGCTCCTGATTAGACAAGGGGGTAGAGAGGTTTCCATAGAAATCATAAAAAAAACAATGTGAAAACAAAATATAAAAGCTACATATCAATTCAATAAAATCTATAAAGACTCTTAGGGCCAGAGTGAGCCTAACTGACAAAAGAAAATGAACTGATCGACCCCTTTAAGGAGGGTAAAGGTCTCAACAGGGTTCTTGTTCAGTTCATTAGGACCCTATTTCACCCTTCTTACAAGTGTTTGCCTCAGTTATCACCATCTATACCTGCCGTGATCCATGCCTGCCACTATCAGTGCCCACCACATATTTCATCACTGTCGGCCACAGATATTCCCATAATTCCACCCTATTCCAGTCAAAGATGAGAAACCAGCCCTCAATTACCACTTGCGCTAGACTTCTCTTCCTTGGTGCCAATTTCAGTTGCAGTAAAAAGAACCAGGGGAACCCCTATTTTGTTCCAGTGGCATACTTGGTGCGCGGGACAGACATGGCAGGCCACCATAGGTGGCACATTTTTGGTAGCAACGCTTTTCATGTGAGGGACAATTCTCTTTTTGGTCGTCGACCCACTTCCTGCACAATGAAAGTGAGGTCTGGAAACCATCCCAGGTTGAGGTGGGATCCCTCCACCTGAGCAACAGCGGGCTCACCACCAGTCCATCCTCTCCAAACTGCTGGCAGACTGGAACACCTTGGTGGCAAAAGCTGTAATTTTTCCACTGTCCTCGTCTAGTCACAATGGACCAAACCAAAACTCCATTGTGGTAGAGGCCTCAAGGCTGACCAAGCCACAGTTTAGGGGAGAAGGAGAAAACATCATATACCGTATGCCCAATGCCAAACACCCCAGCTATTAGTTCTATCATCTAAAGCACTACCACTCTATGACAAGGATTGGCAGCCACCTAAAGGGGAAATGTTTGGTTCTTTGTTTGCAGAGAATTTTGGCCCTACCTATGACTTGGATATGGGACAATCCTCCATGGTGTATCCTCTTCTGTCCTGGCAATGACATTTATCAGCAACATTTCTAATCACATACTACACGCTCTAAATCTGCCTCATATAGTGTATCTCTGCCTCATATAGTGTATCGCAGGGTGCATGTGTCGGTTTCAGTCATAGGTTGGTGGCTAATGTACTGTATTCATCATTAATGTACCTGGCAGATACATAAATGTTGGGCACATGGGTTGAAAGCGATGCGAACGACAGGTAACTGTTGCATTGCCTAAAAGACTGCTGGTGCCAGTAATGGGCTAAGAAAGGGAGCAGCTTTTAATAACACTATCCGTTGCTCTTGAATGAAATCTATTGATGGCAGCAAACCATGGACTCTGCCTTGCTTTACACTCTAGAAGTAAAGCCTAGTGTTAACCTCATCTGTTCCAAAATCCTGCAGCACTTTGGAGGGCAGTGTATTGTATCCCTCTGTGTTATACACTGTGCACAAAAAGTGGAGACGTGGAATTGTGACAACTTTAGATAACCAGGCAACTGCTTCATGTGTTATGTAGAGGTTTGGAGCCAAGTAAACCATTATGGTGCCAAGAATAGGAAGGCATGCATTTTTTTTTGTTGTGTTAGGATCAGTGGGCTTTTAACCTTGCTATACTCGGGCTAGCTGAATATAGTGATCTCGTCTATATGGAACGTATGCATTCATGTATAAATATGGAGTTACTATGCTGAAAGTCTAATGGGGGTCACCATAGTGAAGCATTTAGCCTGGCTTCTATTTCTTCTACAAGAATGTTGTGAACCCCCCACTCAATGCTGTGGAGGAGGTGAATAGGCTCTGAAGAAGACCAGTATTACCAGTGGCACATGATAGGTGGGGGCCCTGTACCAGACTTTGCATGTGACCTAGGAGCAGGCTTGAACTGTCCCACAAGAAAGCAGGGCAAACCCCTAATGGTCCACTGGGCATGGCTGGCCCCTGGCTGTGGTGGGCCCCTGGCCATGGTGGCCCTATGGGCATGGTGTGCCTGAGGCTGCTTTTCAGGGAAATAGGCAGAGAAAGAGAGGCAGAATGCAAGAGGCAGAATGCAAGAGTATGTGCAGTCATGTACAGTACCGGTAGGGTGGGACCCAAACATCAACTCCACTAGTGGGCCCCAAGAATCAACTGTCCTGGTAGGCCCCAAGAACTAACTCTCCTGGTGGGCACTATGTATTAACCTTACTGCTGCATCCCAAGAATAAGCTCCACTGCTGGGCCCCAAGAATCAACTCTACTGGTGGGTCCCAAGAGCCAAGTCTACTGCTGGGCCCGAAGAATCATCTCCACTGATGGGCTACATGAATCAACCTCACTGATGGACACCAAAAATGAGATCTACTTATGGGCTACAAAAATCAACTCCACTGGTGGGTTCCAAAAAAAAGCTCCACTGGTGAGCCCCAAGAATGAACCTTATTGGTGGGCACCATTAATAAACTCTGCTGGTGGACCACAAGAATCAGCTTCATTGGTAAGCCCCAGGTACCCCAGTCCGACACTGCCCAGAAGCTTCAGATTATGCTGTTGCTTCCATAGATTAAAGGGTTTAGCAGTGAAGAAGCCAAATGATCTAACTATATCATACTTGCCACTCTCCTGTTTCTTCCAGGAGACTCCCACAAACCAGGATGCAAAACATGCAACACCCAAGAAAATGTGAGTTCTTGGGCGGGCTGTTCCTTGTTGGGGTCCTGTGGGGCGGACCTGCTTTTGGTTAGGTAGAGCTTAACACAGGGCTTAAAAGGACATTATTGCACCCTCCTTGTATCTGTTTTTTTTTCTTTTTAGCAAGAGGTATTTCTTGACAATGCAAATTATGGCGGAAAATAAGTATTTGGTCAATAACAAAAGTTCCGCTCAATACTTTGTTATACATCCTTTGTTGGCAATGACAGCGGTCAAACGTTTTCTGTAAGTCTTCACAAGTTTGGCACACACTGTTGCTGATATGTTGGCACATTCCTCCATGCAGATCTCCTCTAGAGCAGTGATGTTTTGGGGCTGTCGCTGGGCAACATAGACTTTCAACTCCCTGCAAAGGTTTTATATGGGGTTGAGATCTGGAGATTGGCTAGACCACTCCAGGACCTTGAACACTTCTTATGAAGCTACTCCTTCATTACCATGGTGGTGTGCTTGGGATCATTGTCATGCTGAAAGACCCAGCTATGTTTTATCTTCAATGCCCTTGCTGATAGAAGGGGGTTTTCCCACCTCAAAAATCTACGTTTTCCATGGACCCATTTCCATTTTCAATTTTACACGGATCAGCTTTTCCCGGGACCCCTTTGCAGAGAAACGGGCCCCAAAGCATAAATGTTTCCCAAAATTTAGGTTTTGGTGTTCGGGGGGAATGCCCAATTTTTTTTTTCCTTTTTCCCCTTCCCCCTCAAACATGGCAATTTTGTGTTTTTCAAACCAACAGTTTCTACTTTTTGGTTTAAAACTGCCCAAATTTTACATTCTCCCAATACTTTTCGGGGAATTTTCCAATCCCAAATCCTCCCTTTTAACCCAAAAAAATTCAAAACGGGGCCCCCCGGACATTACGGGCCTTAAAAGGGGGGGACACATCGGGCCCACTGCAGGAGTCCCTGGCGGGTAGTGTGTTACTGATGGTAGCCTTTGTTACTTTGGGTTCCCAGCTCTCTGCAGGTCATTAACTGGGCCCCCCCCTGTGGTTTGGGATTTTTGCTCCCCGTCCCTGTGATAAATTTTTAAATCCCACGGGGTGAGTTTTTGCGTGGAGCCCGGGTGGGGGGGAGTTTTAATCAGGGGCCCTTGATGTTTTTTTCCTTTTTTTTTTTTAAATTTTTTGCTCCCCAGTTGTTTTCTTCACCCCAAAGCTGCTGCCTTTTGGGGGATTCAGCCCTTCCCCCAAGCCGGGTTTCAGGGCCAATTTTGTTTCGGGTGTCCTTTTGACAGCTTTTTTGGTTTTTTAAACCATAGTGGGTTTGAGGGGGAAATGTTTGAGGTTGTGGACGGGTGTTTTTTTAAAATACGATAAGTTAAAAACATTGTTTCATTTCTACGGGGCAATGAGGGGAGGACAGGGGAAGAAGAATTTAAGAAGGTCTTTTGAGAGCCAGAAATCTTGCTTGTGTTTTTGCCCAAAAAATACTTTTTTTTCCACCAAAATTTTAAAAAATTTATTTTTTCTTTCCAAATCAGACAATTTTGATTTTCTGGATTTGTTTTTTTCCAATTTTGCCCATTTTATATTTGGGGGGGTCGTCCTTTTTGATGTCGTTACGGGGAACCCCTTCCCCTAAATTCTTTTTAAAGTGGGGGGAACTTGCACAACTGGTGGTGCCCAAAATATTTTTTTTTTTCCACCCCTGTAATCCCTTTTGGAAACCCCCCCTTTAAACTATGAAGCATTTCCCTAAACCCCTTTAGCCCAAAAAAGAAAGGGCAGTTTGATACCCAATACTGACACCGAATTTTTTTTATTATTACCTTTTTTTTTTTTTTTG